>JANHFX010005731.1:0-16534 GCA_027560015.1 Chloroceryle amazona | reverse complement strand
GCCGCGGCCGCCGTGGAAGGTGAGGCGGGACCGGAACGGTGGACGAGGGTGGAATGCTGAGCCGCGGGTCCTCGCGCCCACCGCGGCACGCGTGGGCTGCGAGCGCCGCTCGCCCTGCAGCGTACCGCGGGCTGCAGACCGGCACGGGGCTGGCCCCGCGCACGGCCCCCGTCCGCTTCGAAAGGCGCAAAGCCCCCCTTTGGCATTGGCCTGTCCTGCCAGCCCTCCTCCCGCAGCCCCCGGGAGCCCGCCCGCAGGCGGTGCTGGCAACCCGGGGCTCTCCCACGGGCCGTGGGTGGTCTTGGGAAGGGGCTGGGGGTTTTCTAACGCTCGGAAACGGCTCCGGAAAACCCGTCCCTGGGTCTGCGTGGGACGGGCAGCTCCTCTGAACGTCCTCCCTGACAGAGCCTTGCTTGGTGTCACGATGAGGGACACCTCCAGGATCCCGTCTGCATCCGATCCCCTCCCTCCAGGGGTCTGCCCGGGGTCGCGATGGGGGACATCTGCAAGGGCAGTGGCTTTGCGGAGGACTGCCTTTGGCCATCATCTTCCTGCCGTGCCTCCCGACACCCGTGGATCAGGGAAGTTCTGTGGAAGAAGAGGATAGATGCGCCAGGAGGTCTGGACGGGGGGGTTTCCTTCCCTTGGGTCGTACTGGCCCAAGGCACACTTGACCCATTGGTGGAGCTATGGGGCAGGCGTGTGGCCATCCCTTCAGCAAGATCTGTGCCGTTGGGGCGAAGTCTTTTTTTTTTCCCCCATCACCTGCCCCGTCGTGGATCTCGCTGTGCACGGGGGTGGTGCCTGCAGTCAAGACCCAGACTCTGGCTGGTGGGCCTGGCAGGACCACCAGGTCACCCCAGGCTCATGTTGGTGCATCGCTGCTCTGTGACTGGCATGGCTTTCAGAAGTATTACTCGTATTTTATTATTTCCCTCTAATTTGTTGTTGCTTTCTTTCTTCCTGGTACAATAAGCGTGCAAAGGGGCTGTCGCAGGGGTTGTCTAGTGCTTGAGCAGAGGCTGCAAGCAGGGGATGTGGTGCAGCCCCTTGCTGTGGGCAGAAAGAAATGTGTGGTTGTGGAGAGCTGATGCACGGGATCTCGTGGGCAAACTGAACTGCTGGCCAGCATGGGGCTTGGCCCTTCCTCGGAGGGATTTAGCTGATGTCAGCATGGTTGAGGCTGAACTGGAAGCTGCTGGAGCTGTCTACAGACCAGCAGCTCAGCTTCTGGTAGTGTGGAGCTGGTTTGGGAACCAGAATGCCGCTGTGATGGTCTCCAGTGGGGTGGGAGTGATGTTGGCCGTGGTTGCCCTCTGCTTGCAAGTGTGCCTGACCGATTGTGGCAAGCAGGCCCACTTGCTGCAGCGTGTGCCTTCTACCAGTTTTTGGCTGACCCAGCTGTTTGCTTTTCTTATTTCTCAGGCTTCTTCCCTCATTGCATCTCTGTAGAAATAACTTGAGGTGGAAATGCTGATGCCTTGCCTAAGCATGATGCAAACAGGCACGTTTGCTCAGTTGCGAAGCTGCATGTGAAAATGCAAGACCTGGGAGCAGCACTTCGCTAGCTGGTGCTTACAGTGTCAGCTGCTTGAGGCACTCCTGGGTGTCATATCCATGTGTCACGCAGGGTCTTCTCCAGCTTGCCCTGAGCCACACATGGGAGCGTGTGCTGGGCTGACAAAGACAGCATCCCTTGCCGGGACCAAACCTGTTGAAGAGGGGTGTTATTTCTACTCTGCTGGGGAAATTACTTGGATAGTAAAGTAGTATCCTGGGAGAGATCCCAGATTTAAGGGGAGATTGTGGATGGGGAATTTCTGAGGCAGAGCAATTGAAGCTGATTTGGAGTTAAGGCAGCAGTCTCCTGGTGTGATCGTATAAAGAAAATATCTTTTTATGAAGCTTATTTAAATCTTACGGATCCTTCTGGTGCAGGGCGTGAATTTGTCAGATTAAAACGTGAGTTTTGCTGAGCTGATGCATCTTGTAGAGCCTGACCTACTCCAGGGTCTGGCTTTCACTCTGGAGTGGCTGCAAGACTGGTTTTGCCAGCAGCCCTCTCAGGCAGCAAGGCAAAGAAAGCCATGTCTGGAGCCTGACTCTGCCACGGACTGCAGAAGCAGCTGACAGAGGGATGGCACCCTGCATCTCAAATAAGCCATTGAGACAAAAAGTCTTTTTTCCAGGATGGTGGTGGTGGGGCGTTTGGGGTCTGGACCTGGTTGGAGGGGGAGGAGGATGCGTTTGGGGTCAGGGCTGGGACTGGCTGCAAGCATCTCTTGATATCCTCCATAAAACCTTGCTAACTCATTGCCTGCAGCATGTGAACCTGGAGGCAGTAGAGTTTTTATGCAAGTTTTCTTATGGTTACTTGATTTTTACTAAATCCTATGGCTTAGCAGACCATTTTCTGTCTTTTTTTTTTGTGGCTTGTGACGAGAGAGGGATGCAAGAAGATAACAGGAACAAATGCTCCCTTTCTCCCACATCCTGCAATCACTTAGGAGCCACTCGCGTGCGCTCTCTCATGTTAGGTGAACCAAATATAATCACATTTAGCATATAGAGAGGGTGGTAATGGGCTGATGTTATAACTTTTAACTTGGGAGCTGTCAGAGTTCGATGTGTCTGTAGGTCAGATGGGGCTGATGTCCATTTTGGTGCAGCTTCTCTACATATGCTATTTAATCTGCCTACCTGCTTACCTATCTGTCATCTCCCTGCCTTGCACCCACTCTTCTAAAAGCCATTTTTTAATCTCTGTCTCCTGTGATGCTGCTTGCAGCATCACGATAAGCAAAGCACAGGGAGGGAGGTGGAAAGCCCTGCTTGGGACTGGTGGATCTGGCTTAGTTTTGCTTCCCGTGATCGCTTACCTGCCTGTCCTTTGGAACCACAGCATGGGAGAGGACTGGGAATGGAGATTTCTTTTTTTTGAGAGCAAGGTCCTTGGCTACCACTTCTTGTGTGCTGCCTGCCTTGGGAGCCTTCTCCCCTCCTGTTTTGGCTCAGGATGCACACATCTGTTGCAGGCATCCTTTGGGCTTCCTCTGCTTCCACCAGGCGCCGGAGTGGTGCCTGTGCCAAGCAGGCTGTGAGCTGGTGGTCACTACACCGCCCTTCGCTTCACCGCCACCACCATCACCACCATGTGGGCTTCCACCTTTGACCCAGATGCTTCACTGAGAGCAGAGCGTTTTTTGAGGAGAAGCAAGAAATAAGCCTTTCAAGAGAGTATTTGCAAGTGCTAGTATCCAGCCAGCCCTTTACTTATACCTTTTTTTTTTTTTCCCACAAACTATCTGGGAAAAAAAAAAACCTAAGGGGAAAAATCTTGCTCTTGTCATGGTGTGTGAGCCCAGATCTTGTGCAGCCTGAAGGGAAAAAGTTGGAAAAGAGGCCTGGGACTGCAGATGCCTGTGTTGCCTTTTTTTTTAACTAATTGCTGTTATCACTGACTCATTATGCCTTGCCTTAGTCTTCCTCCTCTCTTCCCATTTCCCTCATGCTTTGGGCTCAGAGATTGAGGTGAAAGTAAGGCAATGTCCCAGTGACTCTGAAAGTCCTTCTGGTCCAGATCTGTAGGTGAGCTCAGTGGCTCACACCACTCAGTGTGACAAAGTGCTCAAAAACCTGAAAAGGGGAATTTTTATGCATGGGATTTGTAAATGCAGCTCAACTCACAACAGAGATGGCTGTTACACAGCTGCCCCTTATTTGCTGGAACCCATCTTGTGGCCGACTTCACTGGCATCTCAATTTCATGTTGGTCTCTTTCCTTAAGGTGAAGGTCTTGATTTATTTTTCCCTTTAATTAAGCTTTTTATTTCACTTTTTCTGAAAGTAGTGCAGCTGAAAGCTGAATAACTTATAGTGCTCTGGTGGCTCAGCTCAGGAAGTCTATTAGAGATGAAAACGACTGCTGGCGATGATGAAGAGAAATAAAAAAAAGCAGCACTGACAAATGGAAAGCCTGCATGTTGGTTGTCATTATTAGTATTTATTTGACGCTGAAGATGGTCTTGGAGCAGTTAATGCAAGTAAGGGCCCTGAAGGAGCCTTGTCAAAGGCAGACATGGAGAAGGTGGGGTCTGTGGTAAATATACTTATTTTTCTTCTCTTTCTGCTTACCATCTCTATATGGCAATTAGACTGCCACCCTGTGTTCCCATGTGTTTAGTTGCCCTGTCAGCTGTGGCAAGAACTGCCATGGGGATTTGCAAAGTGGCCTCTTCCTCATCCTGGGTGCATCTCTTGACACAACAGGACGGAGTAAAAACCTCTGCTGGTCTTAAAAATCAGAAGAAAATATTGATGCTTGATGATGAAGTAGCCTGAATAAGTTCATTTTGCTCTAGATCCAGACCACGGTGATGAATAATAGATAATTCTAGCAGCAATAGGTTCTGCAAGCTAAAGAAATACTTGGATTTGGTGAAAAGGGGAAAAGAATACCTTGGACAATGGGTAACTCAATGCTTATCAGTTCAGCAAAGTGTTGGAGATGCTGGTCCCTGGTGCAACTGGAGCACTATGGGATGTGGCTGATGGAAGAGGTGCTCAGAGCAAGGCTGAGGCTTGTGGAGTGCTGCTGCTCTTGTAATGCCTGTGGTGTGTGCTGTGCTGCTCTGTCTGAGATCTAGCCAGCTTGAGGAGGCTTTTTTCATCTCTTCCCGGCTGTGGATGCAAGCTTATCGTACCCTGGCATGGAAACAGCTTCATGTAGGAGCCCCAAACTTGTCTGCTATCACCTGAAGGTGCTGCAGCACTCAGTTCCCTCTAAATAGACATGGTCAGTATAAGCAGTTGTTTAGCAGCACAGCAAGGCCAAGTAAATAGAGTTGGGGGGAAGGAATGTTTTCCCCAAATATTCATTAGAATTTGAAAGCGCATTTCAATTTGACCTTGTTCTCTTTCTGCAAACATTTGAGCTGCATGCATGAATAGTTGTGCAAGGCAAGGTTAGGTTTGGATATCTGCTGGGTAACAACTTGGAAAGGTACAGGCTTGGTTGTAATGTTGGGAAGCTGGAGTGCGCGCCACCTAGGAAGGTCACTGGAGCAGGTGTGATGAAAGTGATGCAGATAAACCATGCAGTTGGAATTTGAGTCCCCTGGTGACAGAGAACAACTTGCAAAGTGATGCTGGGTGGTGGAGATGACAAATGACAGAAGATGTTCAATTGCATCGTGAATGTGGGGTGCTTCTGCCAGCTGAGCCCCTGGCATCCCTCCTTGCTTTCCCTCTTGGTGTAGAGGTTGGTGCAGGAGCAAAAATGTGCAGAAAGGGATGGAGTGATGTCAGAGTAGCATCAGCAAATTGCTGGGACCTTGGGTGGCCAAGCTGGGACACAAAGCTGGTTATTGTATAGTCCAGCTTTTAGTCTTTCCAAAAGTGAGTGGCTTGAGAGGCTGCTTGGGAGTGTACAAGGGAGGGACTGGGTACAGGGCTGATGCATAGCAGGTAGAGGCAATACAGCCCTTCCCTTTTCTTGGAGACAATAAGGGCAAGCTCTCGCCCAAATCAGTTCTGTGGCTTTCCAGGTAAGTGTCAGACGTGGATGGGCTCCCTTCTCCATTGTAAATCTAGTTGCTCCCAGTTACACCTGATTTTTTGGGGGTTTCTTTCTTTTTGGTCACCATCCATTTTCCACAAAGTCACATTATGAGAAATGGTGAGAAAAGCAGGACATCTGTTTGTAGGAGCTAAAGGAGCTGTGCTTCATTTATTTAATTATTTATTTTCCGTAACTTTTGAATTATTAAAGCACGTTCAGTGGAGATTAGCTTTCCCTGCTCAATATTTATTATTGTTTCATTTCCCTAGAAGTCGGAGCTACAAGAGCTTTGATAAATGGACTGAAAGGTTGTGTAGTTTCTCTATAGCTAACCTAAATATCCCTGTACCATTTGCTGAAAAGCTAATTTGTAATTTCCTATGGTAATGCTGCTTAGTGAATTATAATGATACACCAGGGTCTGCTTTTCCTCCTAGTTCTCTGACGGGGGAATAATGCTACCATCAGAAAATAGTGTGAAACCTGGAAATTGGCCATTAGTCCCCAAAATATCTGGTCTAATAACAAAAATCCAGAAAATGTGTGGACCATATGGTCCATTTTCTATTGTCTGGGCCGGAAAGCATACAGATATCCCAAGTTTACTTTCTGCAGGACGGATGGGAGTGGTGGCCAGAGCTGGTACCATGTGCTGATGCCACAACCTGTCTGCCTGTTTCGGTTTGCATCTGTGACCAGGACCTGATGATCTGCACAATCCCTGCTTCTGAAAACCTTTCCCACCACCCCAATTATAAGCAAGTGTTATCAGTCTTTTGAATAATTGAAGAGGCTTTCTGTTGAATATTTAATTACGATAATATTTGGTTAGCAGAGGTTGTTGGTCTCCTTTTATGCAATTGAGAATTGCTGCAAGAAAACAACCTGTTAAAAGAAAGTGTTGTCTATGATCATTGATTTTTCTTGTCTTTTTTTTTTAAGCTAATCAGTTTCTCAGTTGAAATTTGTTAATTAGCTCAGCTCCATTAAGACTCTTTGTCATTTAAACTTGATGTTTCTAAATAATTATATTTTTGCCTGCTAAGCCCACAACCCAGGGTGACCTAATTACTATTAAAACATACGTGCTTTGGTCTGGCTCTAATAAATTCCTGCTGGGAGCCTTGCTGTGAAAAATCATGGAGGCAACAGTTCAAAGGGGAAGGGCTCTCTGCCAAGCCCCAGCTAAGGAAGACTACTTTCCTTCAGCCTCACTTCTTCCGATCTAAACCTGGTGGTGAGGATGCTCCTGGGGGAGGAGAGGAGCCTGAGAGCAGCTGGTCCCTGCAGCCCCCTGAGCATCCTCACAGTTGACATATCTGTGCAGTTCACTTTTGGGGCAGGTGGAAGGTGATGGCAAGCGATTGCCTGGAAGAGGAGAGGGTTAAGAGTGGTTTTAGTTAATGAATGTTAATTTGCTTGTTTTCTAAGTTGTTCCGCTTAATAAACAGATGGAGTCCTTTCATGGTCTTTGCAGATGAGGGGAAGAAACAAATAACAGTATTAAATTTATTTTATTTTTTTTAACAGTATTAAGGGTGTGTGTGTTATTTTTTTTTTTTTCTTATATTTGGAAATAGCCATGCCAAGTAATTGGGGATTAGTAAAGCTTTAGGTATGCTCTTGCTAGTATAGTGAGAAAAAATGTTTAATATCTGGGGAGGCATCTAGTCAGTGTTACTGGTGATCGAAGCTGATTAAACTTTAATTCGTTATGCAGTGAGTAAAGGTGGTGGCTGAGAATAGGTAAGAGGCTGTGGAAGTCTTTGCTTTTAGGCTGTTTCCTCCTATCCCAAATGGGGGCTTTGTCACGACTTTAAAGGATTGTTTCATGATATTTTCACCTGAGAAGTCCTTCTTGGATCCTGCCCACCCCTCTGGCACACCTGTACTCTGTGTGTCAGATCCTGGCAGCAACGGGGCACCAACTTTTGGATTATTCATACCCAACCAGTATCTTCCTTGGGTTGCTTTGAACATGACGAGGTTCTGGTGGGTCTTTGCCTGGTGATATATTTATTTCTTTGAGGGGAAGAGACGCTCAAGCAGCTCACCTCACTGTCCCGGTGCTGCCCAGCACTGGATGTTCTCTATTGCTGGCTCTGACATCTCTCAGGGAGCCGCTCCAGTCCTGCAAAGTCCGAGGCCTATTGCACATAGAATTGTTCTGGCTGGAAGAGACCTAAAGGTCATCAAGTCCCCAGCACTGCAGGGTCACCACTAAAACATGTACCTTAGCACCACATCTACATGTCTTTTATGTACTTCCAGGGATGGGGACACCACTCTTTCCTTGGGCAGCCTATTCCAGGCCTTGACAACCCTTTCTGTGAAGAAATTTTTCCTAATACCCAATGTAAACCATACCTGGTACAACTTGAAGCCATTTCCTCATGTTCTATTGCTTGTTACTTGGAAGAACAGACCAACCCCCACCTCACTACAGCCTCCTTCCAGGTAGTTGTGGAGAGTGAAAAAGTCACCCCTGAGCCTTCTTTTCTCCAGACTAAACCACCCCAGTTCCCTTAGCCACTCCTTGTAAGACTTGTTCTCTAGACCCTTCACCAGCATTGTGCCCTTCTTTGGGCACATTCCAGCACCTTGTTATCCTTCTTGTAGTGAGGTACCCAAAACCGAACATGGTATTTGAGGTGTGGCCTCACCAGTGCCAAATACAGAGGGATAACCTAGTCCTGCTGACTCCACTGTTTCTTATACAGGCCAGGATGCCCTTGGCTTTCTTGGCCACCTGGCACATTGCTGGTTCATGTTCATCTGGCTGCCGACCAACACCCCCTGGTCCCTTTCCACTGGGCAGCTTTCCAGCCACTCTTCCCCAAGCCTGTGGTGTTGCCTGGGGTTGTTGTGGCCCAAGTGCAATACCTGGCACTTGGTCTTGTTGAACCTCATGCCACTGCCCTCAACCCACTGATCCACCCTGTCCATATCCATCTCCAAAGCCTCCCTGTCCATATCCATCTCCAGAGCCTCCCTACATTTGAGGAGATCAACACAGCTGCCTAACTTGGTGTCATCTGCAGTTTTGCTGAGGGTGCCCTTGGTCACCTCATCCAGATCATTGATAGAGATATTAAAGAGAACAGGCCCCAGTACTGAGCCCTGGGGAACACTGCTTGTGACCAGCCACCAGTTTGATTTAACTCCATTCATCACCACTCTCTGGGCCTGGCTGTCCAGTCAATGTTTTACCCATCAGAACATACACCCATCCAAGCCATGAGCAGCCAGTTTCTCCAGGAGAATGCTGTGAGAAACAGTTTCAAAAGCTTTAATAAAGTCTAGGTAGACAACATCCACAGTCTTTCCCTCATCCATTAAGTGGGTCACCTTGTCATAAAAGAGATCAGGTTGGTCAAGTAGGACCTGCCTTTCATGAACCCATGCTGACTGGTCATGATTACCTGGTTGTCCTGTACGTGCTATGTGATGACACTCAAGATGATATGCTCCATAACCTTGCTTGGTACTGAGGTGAGACTGACAGGCCTCTAGTTCCCTGGATCCTCCTTTGGTCCTTCTTGTAGATGAATGTCACATTTGCTAACCTTCAGTGAACTGGATCATCTGGTGCTTTGCCTCCTTTTTCCTATTTTTGTTTTCCTGTTTGCAGAGCATGGGGACATCTCTTTTTGCCCAGCCTTGGGGCAGGGCAGGCTGCTTTCCTCTAGCCTTCTGATCTCAATTCTAGATGAGGGGTTGCTTCTCCATGAGCCTCAAAACCTGGAAAAACAAGGTTGTGGTGTCTGCTTTTGAGCACGAGATCAGTCACCCCATGCCTGCTGCCTTCTGTGGGGTGCTGTGGGTAAGCCAGCAAGAACACCCAACGTGTGCCCCAGGTGGTAAAGCAGGAAGGACCTGGGGGGCTGGTCTTGGTTTCATTTCTCCTGGTGCTAAAATACAAGCTCCAGATGGACGTATGGAGCAAGGAATGGCAACAATTGAAGTTTCATGGAGGTTTTTTTATTTTATTGCAATCAGAGGCTGGGGATGGGCCTTTGATTACTAGAGGCCTCCACTTGCTTCAGCTGCTTCCTTAGCCACGGGGTCGAAGCTGACTCATTATCATCCTCACTAGAGTCCTGTTGATATGAGGATAATTGCTTTTTGCTCAAAAGACATTAAATCACTGCGGAAGAGGCAAAGGGGTGTGAATTACATCTTCTCTGGGAAAAGCAGGAACCCAGCAGAAGAATTGAAAAGGAAATACTGTCCTTGGGAGGCAGGAGGAGAATGGCATAGGTGGCAGTCCCACTGGGCAGCCCCCTGCTCTCTGGTCAGAGAGAGAGCTGAGAGAGAGACAACCTGATGTAGTGGGACAGGTTGAGGTGGCCTGAAGAAATAGCTGAGGGTTGACTCTTATATGTGGCCAGGCAGTTTATTTTTTTATTTTTATTTTTTCACCTGGTACCTGTATCTTTGTATTTCCAAGCTCCTGAGGAATGAGATGGACATGCAGGGATAGAACAGGAGTGGGATGCTCTCAGTGCTCCATGGAGCATCAGCTCTGCTTTTCATTTGAAACAAATGTGTTTAAAGAGAACAAAATTTGTCCTTTCAAGATCACCATTGCACTGCCAGCGGTACTTCCTACAATGTTTTCATCTAGTTCAGGACTTTTGCTTCAGATAGCACGCTCACAGTGCCTGCAAGGTTGCTCCCTAGGTGGTGTTTGTCTGTGGTGCATAGCAACACGGAGATGCCTTTGCCATATGTCTGCTCCATTCCTGTGCTTCTGCTGTAGTTATCAGTGGTGCTGGGTTTCTCTATCGTTTATCAAGCGCTGGAAATTATGGGCATGACCTTGCTGTGGGTGAGCCCAAGATGCATGGAGCTGCTTCTCAGCCCATGGGGTTTGTCTGAAGCTGTCCAGAAACTTCGTGTAAGTGGTGAGCCCCCTGGAGATATGTGGCCTTTGCTGCCTGTGCTTTGCCCATTGAGATGAAATTGCTGGTGGTGGTCTAAGTCATTTGAGCCTATCAACATTTGAGGCTCTCAACAGAGGCACTGTGAGGTCACATATAGTGATGTTATTGGGACCAGATACAAAGCTGTAAAGCGGTAATTTCAGGTTCAGTTAG
Organism: Chloroceryle amazona; assembly: GCA_027560015.1. Lineage (NCBI taxonomy): Eukaryota > Metazoa > Chordata > Aves > Coraciiformes > Cerylidae > Chloroceryle > Chloroceryle amazona. The sequence continues at coordinate 5,875 of JANHFX010005731.1, read as the reverse complement.
TTATAGGAGGATCAGCTCTGCGCCACATGTTCTGGGGTGGTCTGTGTGGCTCCTTGATCCATGCAGATTGCATGGAGCAGCCTTACTCTTGCTCGGTGAAATGGAGAAAGGCATCAACTCTGCAGGAATTAAAGGCACCAATGCCTTTTTCTTTGGACCCACCTTGGGTAGGGCCTTCCTGAGCGCCGGCCATTGGCAGGCGGTACACCCTCCTGACCCACAGATGCCAAAGCTGACCTTGAGGAGGAGGGGAGGTGCATGCAGGCTGATAGGAATTGTAAGGTCTCAAGCTAATTGTGTTTGGTATCTTTCTGAAAATTGGCTTCTATTATCCCTCCCTGTGCTGTGTGTGGGTTATTACCGAAATGGTTGGCACCACTGTGCACACGCGGGAGTGTGCCTTGCTGAAAGGCTTGCTCAAAAGCCTGTGGAAGGCTGTGAAAAAATGCTCATTAACTTCAATGAGCTTTGGCTGAGACCAGACAAAAATGGGCAGCTTTGAGAAGGATGCTGCTTAGAGCACTCCCCAGCTCTGGTTTTGTGTGCCAGTGCTGGCCTTTGCTTTCTGGGGCTGACTGGGGTCAGGGAGACCCCTGCTTTCACATGGTCTGGTCCTTAACTTGTGAGAAAATAGTCCAGCTGCCTCTGTCCAGTGGGACCCATTTGGAGGCATCCCTGGGGCTCCCTGCCAAGGGGTCTTGGGGGGTGTTGGGTGGGCGCCTGCCTTACCCTGTGCCCAAATAACCCTTGTGTTTTCTCACCCCATGCTAGGTGTGGACCCTCCTGGACTGGCATGTGACTCAGTTTCTTCTAAATGTGATCTCTTGAGTCACCAGCCCAGCAGATTTTGGGAGGTGGTTTGTGGCAAGGCACACTATTTATTTATTTATTTAAAGCTTTGTGATGTTCAGGGGAAACTGGGATTCTTTGAAACATTTAAAGTATTCCTAATAGGTTACCTTGAAAGCTTTTTTCAGTCTTGAATGAATCAAAGTGCAAATGTTTATAATGCAACACCCACACAGGCTGGGAGAGGAATTTTATTAAGGCAGGAGAGTCAGAAAACAATAATAATAAAACATGTTTTATGAAGTTGGCGAGAAACTTATAAACTAGGTGAAGTTTTACAGCATATGAATTTGATACAAGTTGTAAATTTGAATTCCCAGGCTGGTCCTCAGGTCTTGCTCTTTATTACCTGAAAAAACATTCTCCACTTTTAATAGCTGGCTGCAGCAGAGCGAACGTGGGTTTATCTTTCTAAATGATCTGCCGTGCGTGTCTTATAATCAAACTTTCACCTCTCCTGAAGACCTCGGCTCTTTCCTTGAGCAATGCAGCTGTTGCTAATTAGCAAATTACTGCTCTTTGCTGTGATGTGGCAGGGGGACCTTAGAAATCCTTACATACATCCCCTGGTCTGGATAAGTTACACTTTTCTTCCATCAGAAATCACCTTACTGTCTGATACGAGAATACCTTCTGTTAATATATCAGCAAAAAGATGCTCCCAATAAATTGACATATTGCACTAATAACCGCTGTGCTCCCCTGCTCGTGGCACTACTGGGAAGGGACATGGGTGCTTGCTGGGGCATTGTTGTGGTGTGACTGATGGCCTTCCGAGGCATCTGGAGCTCTGTTACCATTTTTCCAGCAAGGAGGTTTCCTTGTGGTGCAATTGCTCACCAAGCTGGCTTTGGTGTCCCTCTCTGTGGTGGGCATCATCCTGGGGGTGGCTTCCTGAGAGTGGCATTTAATGACCCCCTGACTGCCTGCCGTGCCTCTGGGTCCTCTGTGCGGCTCGGCTGTCGGCAGCTGTATGTGAGGGAAGAGTATAGAAATGATTTGTCAAACCCTGTCCTGTGTGTGCGCATGCTGGTAGGATATTCCTCTTAAAAAAAAAAAAAAAAAAAAGTGATTACTTAAGTAAGGAGTTCTAGCTAATCACCAGATTATTCCTTTAAAATGAGAAAATAATGAGGGATGCCTTTTTTAAATAGGCTTCCCACCCTTGGATCTGTTGGGATTAGCATACGTCAGTGTGTAAATATTTAGTTTCCAAGGACGTTGTGTGTTTTTTGGTTTGGTTTGGTTGGTTTTTTTCTTTCCCCTTCCTTGAAGAAACAACAATAAGCAATTGAAATGAGGCAGCAGCTATGTTTGAACACTTTCCCCAGCATCTAAAATATAATTGAAATTAAAGATGACCCACAAAGGAAAATGCAATTGAACTTTCGCTCACGCGATGCATCAAGCTGGCTCTCAAAATCAGGGTTATGTTTGAAGCTGAAGAGATGAGATTCTGCCTCTGGGATGCTCTGGGTGATGGAGAATGAGTACAATGCTAAGTCAGTAAGAGCTATGGTTGAGGATGGGATGGTGGGCTGAGAGCAGGGCTTTGAACAGCTGTCTTGGGTGTTGCTTTGGTAATCCCCTACAATATTTTCTGCTGAACTAATACTTTAGAGAGAAACAAAATTCCATTCTGTGAAAAATCTTGACTTTTCCAATGTGCCTTCATTCAGTGTTGGGGTCAAAAAAGCAGCTTTCTGAGTAAACCACTGGAAGAAGCCTCCTTGATGTCCCCTGCTCACCTGGTGTGATGCTCATGCATGGAAGGAAGGACCCTTCCCCCCACCCCAGGTTTGTGTCTCTGAAGAGGGGGAGCTGCAGGTGGGTTTGTGCCCAAGACACTTTCCCCAAAGCCATATAAAAAGCAGGAGGCAGCTGGGGGACCACTTCTGAGGCCGAAGTGGGCTTGCCTTCTCCTGGGCTGCATCAGAGAGATCTTTCACTTGGAGTAAGACAGGGTGGGTTTAGCTGAAACTTCTGCCTCTAACTTCCTGCTAGCCTGGGGGAATTTTTTGAGCTCATTTCTGTTCATGGAGGTCTCTCTTTGGCATCCAAACAATTTAGACTCTTTGCACCAATGCGCTTTGGTGTTTGGATTCAAAACCATATCTTGTTTTGAAACTTGTTGCAGTGTTTGCTATGTGTTTTTTAAATCTGGGAAGATGAGCAAAAAGAAGCTGAAATCAGAAGCAAAATACATAATGCAAAAATGTTTTTAACTGAGTAACTTAGTGGAGTTTGACAATTAAAGTGATGTCTGAAACCAGTAATTCACACAACTTTTCTAGAGGTCTGTATCCCTTGAGACCCCCAGAGCCATTCCTACAGCCAACAAATACTCTTGCCAAGCCAGGGGAGGCGAGAACTTGCATTCTCCATCCATCTAACAAATAAATCCCAAGCCTTAGTGAGGCATCAGAAAACTGCCAGAAGAAAACCCGGCTCAGAAGAAAACCTGCATAGCCCCAAGGTTTGGAGGTTGTGAGCGGTCACCAGTGTGCCACATGGCTTTGGTCCCCATCCTGCTGCAGGGAGATACTTATAAAGTACTTTGGTCCACTGGTGCTTAAAATGCTCATGCACCCATCATTTCTCTTTCTGGCAAGACTTACTTATTGTGGGCATTAACCCAGGGCCTGCCTTTTGGGTGCCTCTGTCTTTCTTTCAACGATTGCGTTTGCGCCATTCAGCTGTAACTGGCAACTTTTGGACTTTATTTGCTTGCCTGCGTGCTGGAAAGCCTTCAGAGGTTGTTTAGAAGGCAAGAGGAGCCTGTAGATCTAGAATATTTTTTTTGTTATTATTATATATTATTATAATTAAAACATATTTTTAGCAGCTGAAATCTGAGCCCGTCTGGGTATTTATACAGCAAGATGTTTTGGATGAGGAATAGGCCAAGATAGTCACGTGGTTGGGGCCAACGTGAAACAAAAGAATCCATTTATTATCCAGGCAGGAAATTTGTTCTTTGGGATGTTGTAGCTGCAGACATAATGATTTCATTTCCTCCAGTTCACCCAGATTAATGGCTTGTTCTCTTTTGTTTGTGTGCCTGTGTTATTTCTGCAACGCGGCTTCCCCCCGCTCTGTGCCGGCGTGTGCGAACACGTGTGAGAGTGCCTTGGGCAAGGAAGGGGGGATGTAGGGTCTCTGGGCTGGGCTGCAGCAGGCTGGTTGGATTTTTGGGGTAGGTTGCTAGGAGAGCCAAGCGAAGCCTCTGGGACCACCTGGGTTGTCCTGCTTGGCAGTGATGGATGTTCTGGTGCATGTGCATCTCTGGAGGCATCCTCCTGCATCTCTGGAGGGCTTCTGCATCTGCTCCTCCTGCCAAGGTCACCAGGGCAACAAGGGGTGTTTTCCTGTGAACCGGTGATCAGATGGGGGAGATGGAGAGACTGAGGCATAAGCACTAGTGTTGTCTTTATGGAAGGCTTGGGAGCAGCATGTCTTCTCCATGGCCATGCTCAAGGGTATACATAAGCAGTGTGTACTTGGTGGGAAACGTGAACCTTTGCACCCTCCCAACTATGACGTCAAGAAACAGCTTCTTTTCCTAGGGAAGCCATGCTGCTGCTCAGTGATGCAGGTGTCACCTGCTTGGCGATGGGTGAGCAGCTCCCTGCTTGCTGGCTGGGTTGGCCTTTCATACCAGGCAGGTCCCAGCCCCTCCCAGGGCTGATGGCCATGTGGAAGCTGGTGGCACTTACACACCATACACAGTAAAAAAAAAACAACAGACCCATCTTTGTGGACACTACAAGATTAGCAGCAGCCTTAATTGCTCCCTTTCTTGCTTTCTGAGTGTTTGGCTTTCGACAGCAAACGATGCCTTTGTGTTTTTATTGCCTGAATGATCCTTGTGGGGTTTCGGCACGGAGCTTTTAATTTACTATGTGCTGTGTGACTGTGATCTTCTGTTCTGGATTAATCTGGAGTAACCATATGGAATTGGAAGCACCCATCTGTGATGAGAAGTTGAATGTGGCACTGCCTAGGGTCCATGCTGTGGAAGGTTTGGTGACCTTGTGCCCCTGTGCCCTGCTCTTTCTCCTTCCCTCCTTTATGCATTTCTGCTTTAAATCTGTGGAGGAGAGGGAGTTCCTGCCACCTCTTATGGAGGAGATTTCCTTGCAGGGACATACCTCACTGAAGGAAGACCCTCTTGACCATGAAGGTGCATCTGCCATTGCTCCTGCCATCCTTCCATCTTCTGGGTACTCATGTGCGATGATCCATCTTGCACATGTGTTGCACCTTCTTGCTTTTGTGCTTCTGAGCTTTTGTGCTGTGAAGGGTGCATGGGTCCCACCATCTAAAAGCTGCAGAGGTGAGGTGTGGGGAGCTCCTGATACCCTGTTGAGCTGTGGGTGCTTTCTGTCCATCTACCTGCCCTCGCAAATTGCTCCCGGTGGTGACAGAGTTTGTGAGGATGTGACAGCTCTGTTGCACAGAAGGTAATGAACAGCAATGAGACTCAGCGTGCAATGTGCACTTAAAGGGATTTATTTCAGTAAGGAAACCCCAATCAGGGAGTACGGGTCAGTGTCATCAGAAGAAGAGGTGGATATGGAGATGAGCTTAGGGGGGAAGTTTATCATCAACTGGTGCCACTTCAAAAATGAGCAGAGCTGGTGTTGCATGAAATGGAGCTGTGCCGGTCATGCTGGGACCATCCTTTGCCCGCAGTGGATCATAGGCACCTCCTGGGGGTCAGCTGGTGACTGGGCTGTCAGGCTGCCACAGGTGGACTCCTTGCTTACCTCCCTGCAATCCCATGCCCAAGTATTTTGGTGAGGTGTTGCTTCTGTGTTAAGTCAGCTCTACTGTGCGCTCTGGAAGGAAACTGTCCTGGTGAGGAGGGGAAAAATAATCCCCAGAACTGGCCTTGGCACAGCTCCCAGCACACAGATGGCTGTCCTCATGCTAGAGCCTTTTCCCAGATGGCATGCGCTGTTTCAGTACACGAGAGGCACGGAGAGAGGGAGTTTCAGCAAGAGAATTCCTGGCTAACACCTTT
>JANHFX010005730.1:0-16092 GCA_027560015.1 Chloroceryle amazona | reverse complement strand
CTCCCCGGGTCCCACATCAATGGGGTTGGGGGCGGTGGGAGGGGGTGGATGGGTTTTGGGGAGGTAGGCGGCTGCCTGGGAATTTCCCCAGCTGGGCTGGGGTGGCAGAGGCTGCCTGGGGCTGGGCCAGCCTCCTGCCCTCACAGGGCCGGCATGGCACGCAGTGCCCCTGGAATTTCTGGGGCTCCCAGCAGCACCTCCTCCACACCGCCCTCCTTTGAGGGTCCAGGTTTCACAGCCAGAGCTGGGGCTTTTCTTCTTTTCCATCTCTGCAGTTTGTCTCAGAGAAAACCCATCTCGCTGTTTTTCAACTGCCTGAAGGTGTTTTTCGGGGGTTTTTCAGGCTATTTTGAAGCTCAGTTTTCCCAGATGTGCTTTTTTTTTTTTTCTTCTGTTTTTTCTTTTCTTTTCTTTTTTTTTTTTTTCTTCTTCTGTAACTTTTCTTCTTTGCCTTAAAGTTTCCGGCCACGTGACTTTCAGCTTACATCCCCGAGGTTCTGAGAAACCACAGGAGGCCAAGACCTAAAGAGAAGGTGCAGAGGCTTCGAGAGGAGAGGCAGAGAAAGTGGCAGAGAACAGGGCAGGAGTACAGTGTGCCTCTGGGACAGGCGAGAGCTGGGAAGCCAAGGGCCATCTCAGGTGGCGCAGAGGAGGGCAGGGGACAGGGAAGGGACGTGAGACAGAAGGCAGGCGCACCAAGACCACAAAGGAAGCTGAAGAGACCCTGGGAACCAGAGACAGGAGCCATGCCCCACAGCTCCGACAGCAGCGACTCCAGCAGCTTCAGCCAGTCTCCTCCTCCCAGCAAGCAGGTAAGACAGGGATCCTTCCCCTCTCCTCCCTGGCCAGAGGGTCCTGCAGGTTGGGCCATGGGTGGGCAGGAGGAAGGGTGTCACCCACCACTGGTGTTTTCACAGCGCAGCATGGTGGGGCTTTCTAGGAACGGCTGTGGCGAGAGGGACGAAGGGCTGAGCTGAGAGCTCCATCAGGAGCTGGGTAGGGGTGGAGAGAGGGGGCTTGGTTACCTGGGTCTGTGCCAGGGGCAACTGAGGGGCCGGGACCCCAGGGCACAGGGGTCCCTGCGATACACAGCAGGCAGGCAGCAGGCAGGAGGCTTCAGCCTGAGATGCGGTGCTCTGGCGAGGAACCTGAGCGTGCACCTCCTTGCCAGGGACCAGGATGGCTGAAGGGCAGCCTCCCTGCTTCCTCCTGCCACGGACAGCACCCAGGACCCAGAGAAGCTCTGCCACTTTGGGTCTGCTTTCTTTTCTGTTCAGCCTCGGAGGTTTTTAATCTCGGTAACGCCTGACGAGGGGGGTTGGATTTGTTGCATAGAGTACCTTAATGGTAGGGCTTTTGCTGGAGGATACAGACACAAGGCTGAGGTATTTCCACTGCCTTTTCTGGGTAAGCTTTATTCTAAAGAATCGTAGAACTTACCTGTCGTTTGTCATTTGTCATTTCTCTAGGCCTGACAACAATGGCAAGTACCTTAGACTTTACTTAGAAATCTTGGGGATATCCAGGGCAGCTGATTTTGGGCTAGAAACCAGGGATGGGGAGGCATCCTGGTAGAGAAGGGGATAAAGCACAGGGCTTACCAAAGGAAAGGGACTGGGCTTGGTGCAGGATGTGGGAGCTGCCATATCTGAGACATTTGTAGGGTATTGAAGGCAAGGTTAAAACAGTTAAGTTCAAAGAAAATAGAAGATCTTGGGCAGGGTGGAGGGGGGAGAGGATGTGGACAGACTGATGGGCTGTGAAGATAACTTTTGTGGCTGAGCTTTGTAGTCCTGTAGAGAAGCAGTGGTGTGAATGTTAGAGAGTCCCCAAAAGAGGCAGTGCAATATGAAAATAGAAGATGAGAGTCTGTGTGACGGTTTCAACTGTCAGAAGGCAGCAGCAGGACCAGATCTCAGCAGAGAACAGCTGCTCCATGAAGCTCATGACCTGGAGCCTAGCGACTTGTACTCTCCTGTGCCCAAGAGGAGTGTTGCAGTCAGCATTGTAGGCATTGCTACCACGGGACGCCGTAAAAGAGCAAGCACAGAGATCAGATCTGGAACAAATGAGATATGGGGGGAAAGAAAAGCTGAGTCTGTCTAGTTAAAGCAGGGGCCATATTGCACTGTAAGAGTCTGCAGCAAATAAAGCCTCAGGGAGAAGAGTGATGAGGAAAACACAGGCTGAATCTCTGGAAGGATGCTTTAGCCAAGGAGGTGGACTGTCTGCAGTGCTGTATCCCTGCAGAGAGATGGGGAAGAGAATGGCTTTCTGTACAAGGAATTCAAACTGCCTCTGTTCTGGAGAGAGCTCCTTACTCTGGTCCCTCAAGCCATAGCCCAGGCCTGTGTCTTGGTGGAGGGAGAGTGGTCATTTCTCAGCTGTGCCTGGCTGAGGGTCTTACACTTGCCCCTCCTGGCAACAGGCACGCCAGAAGCATCACCCATGCTGGGGTATGGCTTTACCCCGGTGCTGAGGGTGTGTATCCCGTGTCCTGTGCTTCAATGACATTATCTGCTCTGTCCCCTTCCCACCTGCTGCCCTGTAGGTGGACCAGGGCAAGGGAGGGGTTGCCCCAGACATTTCCATGCCTTATTTCCCTAGGACTCTTCTGATGACATGAGGAAAGTCCAACGGAGGGAGAAGAATCGCATTGCTGCCCAGAAGAGCCGCCTGAGGCAAACCCAGAAAGCAGACACGCTGCACTTGGTGAGCACTCCCACCATTCCCATCCCCAGCACTGAGGGCTCACAAGGGACACAACACACTTTGCTCCCGGGGACTTGGAGCAGAGATGCTCAGTTGAGGCAGAAGAGGAGAAGTGAGACTAGGGCAGGATGTAGGAGCCGGCGCTCACAGGGAGAGCACACAGCTCAGGATGACTGACACTGAAGCATTTAGTTTTGAATCCATCTTTATCTGTCAGCATGACATTACTGTTTTCAGTCCCTAACCTCTTCTGACTGGCTCAGTCAGCAGCTCTTTCAAAGCACAGGCTCACACGAGCTGGCTCTGCCTGGGTTTGTGCTTCATGCCATCACTTAGCCAGTGGTGCACCAGCTTACAGGGAAGGTTTTCTGAGACAGCAGCACTTTGGGTTCATTGGTATGGATGATGGTGCAATGCGGAGCCAAATGGGCCATGTCCTCGGGTCTGTTCCTTGATGCTATGCAAGCATAGATAAATCTTAATATTTTTCTAATGTTTTCAAATGTCTCCATGGTAGCACTTGTATCCCTTTCTACATCCGAATGCTGTACTGTACCTGGAGGCTTTTCCTGTTGCTTAGCATAGATTTTCCCTCCGTTGGTTTCACCCTGCTGTCCCACTCTCCTGTGGTATCATAGGCATCCCTGCAGCTCTTCCCAGTGTGAAGAATTAGGCGTCTGCTTTTCAGGAGAGATGGTCACTTCTGGCTGTGTGTGTTTGGGCAGGAGTGTGTGGTCAGTGTTGGAGCACAGGGTCTGGGCTCCTTTGCATTTTACACATGGTTAAGTGCAGTCCCATATTTTTGGGGCCATTGGTGGGCATGCAGCCTGCATTGGCAGGGACCATCTTTATTCCTGTGCTGGGCTTGGCTGCCCTTTGAAAAGTGGTAGTTGGATCATGTTAAAAAAGAAAAAAATCATTCGAGTCAGTGGTCTTTGTATTCCCCAAATCCCCATTCTTGGGAAGAACTGTTGAGAAGCTGAGACTGAACCTTCCTCTTTACATAGTGCCCTCAGTCCATGGTCAGAGACAGGTTTAGGACAGATTTCACTCTTTCCTCAGTAGCTGATGATCCTTCTAGGGCTGATGTGGCTCTCGGCAGATTGCATTACATCTGTCAGCAGCAATGGCTCTGGGCAACTGTGCCTGAGAGGGGTGAAGAGACACCCCTTCCTTGGGCTGAGTCCTCTCTCGAAGGTAATCCTAGAGGTGGGTATGGACTCTGATCCTCCCCCAGGAAAATCCTGCTGAGCTGTGCACCAAAAAGAATTGGGCTGCTCTTCTTAGAGCAGGTTACACACCACTTGCTTACGAGGTTACTAGTGCTCAGCTAGCACTGGTAGCACACACTCCTTGCCTTCCCATGGGGACAGGAGCAGGGGGGCTAAACCCAGTTTGGTTCAGAGAGGATCCTGGCAGGCAGCTGGAGAAATGCGTGGAGGCAAGTAGAGAATGGATGGTGAATATTGCAAACATTTTTCCAATCCCTGGTGGACAGTGACCCCCCCTGCTTCTCCTGGGTTCATTCCCTGAGTTCTCTTTGCCTTTGGGTGGCTCTGACAGGGACTTTGCTTCTCTGATGTGGTTCTGCCCTGAAGATCATGGATTAGCTTGAGCTACGGTTGCATGAAAGGAGCTAGCAGCTCCATCTGCCCCGGGGCTTTGTAGCTTTTGTTTTGAGGGGAATGAATCATGGGGAGGCTGGGGATCCCTGCCACTGTGTGATTCCTGTTAGCTCCCAAGTTCAACATCAGTCATGATTTCCAGAGCATTTAGTCACATCTGAGAGATGCTCATTTGCTGTTTGAGCTCCTCCTGTGACAGCCACTGTAAACTGCTGAATGTGTTTCAACCTGTGCCCAGAGCGGGCACTGACAGAGGTCAGTGTGGCAGCAGAGGGGCAAGTGGAGGGGTGACAGATTCACTTTGCTGAGGTGGTGGTTCAGCTTTCCAGGGCCTCAGACCACTGGATCCCAATTTAGGTGTCTCAGCTGAGTTTGCAAAGCCTGCCTCCGTCTCCTTCCTCCCTCCTCTGGTCCTGGCCAGGCTGCTGGCTCCATAGTTGGTTGGTGCCTGGGATGCTCCATCCCGGAGCTGGCTGCACTTTGGCAGTAACAGAGGTAGCAAAGCCTGAGATGCTCTTCGCATTGTTAAACAAGGCTGAGCATCATTATTAACCATTTGTTGTTATTCTCATTAATAACAGTATTAATTCAGTTCTTCTGAAGCCTCAGTTTCTCTTTTCTTCTGACTCAAGTGTCTCCCCCTCCTCCCCACCGTGCTGCTGGTTTCCCCGGCTGCTAGCAGGAAGCAGTGAGTCTTTTCTTTCCAGGGCAATGACAGGTTTCCTGTGGCAGGTGGTTTTCTGGTTAAAGACGGCGGTTATTCAGCGCGCCTTCCCCCGGCCGGGCAGCGTAGCGCGTGTGCGTGAGAGGGAGCGAGAAAGCCTGGGCGGCAGCAGGCCACAGTCACTTCTCGTAAACCAGGGCTGGGGAGTGTGGCTGGGGCCACCGGCATCGCACCCGTACTCGCGCCCAGCCCGGCCGGCTGGAGGACGGGGGTTTGCCCAGCTGCGGCTCTGTGCTGAATTTACAAGAAACGTGTAATTCTGGAAACTCTGTGGGGCAGAGAGGCATGGGACTGCGACCCCCGAGTCCCCAGCTCATCCTGCACTGAGGAAGACCGTGTGATTTTGTCTCCTCAGGAGAGCGAAGACTTGGAGAGGCAGAACGCTGCCCTGCGCCGAGAGATCAAGCAGCTGACAGAGGAGATGAAGCACTTCGCCTCGATGCTGAGCTCCCATGAACCGCTCTGCTCCATCCTGACATCCCCTCCACCGCCTCCGGAAGTGCTTTATGCCACACACACGTTCCACCAGCCCCACATCAGCTCCCCACGTTTCCAGCACTGAGCCAGACAGTGAGATAGCAGCCTGCTGGCTCCACCGACAGCAAGAAGCAGCTTCCTGGGGTTCACTTCTCCATCCAAGGGAGAGGGACGGGTGGATGGACACCCCTTCTCAAAGTGTGTACTCTGAGTGTCTTGCCTAAGACTCACTCCCTGTGCAGAAATGGCAGAGCCACCAGGAGACATCTTCAGGCAGTTTCCTGCTTGGATCCTGGGCAGAGGAGGCATTCACAAAACGGCACCAACCCCCTTCCCTGGTGCTTGCTCGGGGCTGACTGCAGGAACCTGCGGCACCGGCAGCCCTGGAGTGAGCAGCTGGCTATGGCACACAACAGCTGGAGTTCCAGGGAGAGGAACGGGAGCAGGAGAGGAGGGGGATGTTGGGGGCCACAGAGTACCAGGGAAAAAATGGTTTATTTTTGTAAAATAAAGATTGAAAATGCTTAACTCTTTGCTTCTAAAATAGGATCCAAGCCACTCTTAAGGCCTGGCAGAACACAGTGAGGATGCAGGCAGCAGGGCAGGAAAGCTTGGAGTCCAGGGAACATGTGCTGGTCTCTGCTGACCTCCATATTTAGAAGGGGGCCTCGTGTGCATGGGCTGGGCAGGCTAAGGAGGGATGGTTTGTGGGGTGATGGGGTCCCTTGGGGAGATGAGTACCTCCTTGCTGCAGGGCTGGACCTGGCTAATGAGTCTGATGTGCCTTGTAGCATCACAGGTCCCTTCCCTCAGCTGTCTGCTGCCGATGGCTAGACCTCCACATGCTCGCTCCCCTTGCATGTGTGGAGGTGCAAAGGCATAAAGTATATCATGTCACCTCATCTGTGGGTCTTGCTGGGCTGCTGGAGTCTCCAGCTTGACCAGCAGCAGAGGTGGGAAGGCACAGTGCAGTGTGGAGGGGGGTGATGCTGAAGTGCAGAAGTGAAGCAGGACCTAGGAAAACCTTTGCTCTAAGGGACCCTGCTATAAGGGATGTAGCTGCAGCCTACACTATTTCTCCTTCCTCACCAGTCACAGCTCCACAAAAGGCTGCTGCACTACCTCATGCACTGAAGCAGATAAAGCCTGAAAGGTTGCTGAAGAGTAGATTAATTCTGCTGTGTCTGATCTATTGGCAACACGAGCTGGTCCATACAGATGGTCTCTGCACCTAACACCCCACCAGGCATCAGTCCGCCTTTCAGCCCCACTCTGAAGCCCACCTGCCAGTGCATGTCCTGTTGCTAATGCTGGCTCAGGGCTGCTGCCACCTCCAAGGAGCCCCAGTTGCAATTTTTTCATCGTAGGGTACCACAAGCAGCACTGCTGACATAGGCTTTTGACTGGGCTATGTGGACCCGATTTGTAGATACTCTTCTTTCAGGCACAGGAAAGTGGTGCATTCCAGATGGGCTTTGCCCCATCATCATAACCCTCAAGAGCAGCTGGGAAAAGTTTGTAATGTGCTGTGCTCATTTTCTCTCTCTGATTCATACTACTGGGATAATAACCAAACACTGCCATGCCTCAGCAAGCTGTCCTCAGGAAAGGTGCAGGCAGCACCGTGATTTCTCCTGCCATGGCCTCTTAAGAGCCTTGTGAACCTCCTGCTTCCAGCTTCCTTCTGTGCCAGCATGGGAAGCACCATGGGCAGAGATGCCTGGTGTCGGCACATCGGCACGGGTGGCACCCCCTTATAAAAGCAGCGCTGAGGCAACAGGTGCAGCGATGCCCCCTGCCCTGAGGGGGATGCTCGCACACATGGGAGGATGGTGCTTATTCCCACCAGGCAGATAGGTTTCTGCATACAGGACAAGTTGAGTACATCTACAGATGGCAGAAAGGATTCTAACCATGTTGAGAAAATAAGCAGCGGGAGCAATTTCAGTGTGTCTTACACCACCCCCCTCCGCTAGATCTCACACCAGTAGGCTTCACTCCATCCACTGGTACAACCATAGCTGCTGATTCCCTGCCATCCCAACCTACAAAGGCCCTCCAAGAACAGCTTTTCTCTGGGATTTGGCTCTTAGATCCTGGGAGACACAACCGGCTGCAGCTCTACAGGATCTTGTTTTTCCAGCCTTTGCTTCTGCGCCTTCAGCTTCTGGTGAGTTTGCTCCTGGATTTTTCACTTGCTGTTCCTTAGGGCTCTGGTGCTCCCATGCTTCCTGGGTTACACAGAACTGGAGGAAAAAGCTCCTGCTCCCTTTCTTGGGGTTTGCTGTGAAGGGTGCTGCAGGCTCATACTCCTCACTGGATGATGCAACAGAACCCTGGCAAAACCTGCACTGACTTAAACCGCAGCATTGCCTACAATAACAAGAAATCTCCATCCTTGCTGTGACCCTTGTGTTTTCTCATAGCTATAAAATACTAAGCTTGGTTTTAGCTGCAGATGAAGAGGTCGTATCTTATGTATATGTGTCACCTATGCCCACACAGACACGAAGCCAGTATTTTTGTTGCAGAGCTGTTGAAGTCTGAGGTCCTGCAGGCAGGGTGGGGTTCTGTGTGATGCCCACAGAATTGCTAGACTGCTCACTGGTAACGTCTCAAACTTACTACTGCCACTCAGAACGAAAATAAGTGGTAAGTGGTGAGACTGAGAGACAGGTTTGCAACAACATCCTCTCCAAACCCTAAACAATATTCTTGGCATCATCAGTTGAGGTGCCCTTCCTCTGCATGGCTGGCTGTGAGCTGCAAGTCCTCCGAGCAGCATTGTGCTCAACTGGTTTGGCCAAACACTGGGTGTAGATTGGTGCTAAGAGACACATCTTCCAATCTGACTTGGTCTTGCCCTCAAAAACCTGATCTCGGAAGTTGATCTGAATGATTCAAGAGGGTTTTGACCTCTTGGTTTTTCTAGTTAATTGTGAGGTGTCTGGGATGCAATCTTTCTTTGTTGTGATGAATGATTCCCCTAGGAGACTGTCCTTATCACTCAAGCAACAAGAGATAGTATATCTTCCCAGGGCCATTCGGGCCCTTTCAGCCAATCTCTGAAAAAAAAGATATTTTGCTGAGTCTATTTGCAGAGCTGCTTGTTGAGGCTGTGAGGAGATCCCTTCATTTCTGTACCGGTGCTGTCTCTTGCTTCATTTTTCCAGGCTCCTGGCCTCTATTCTAAAGACTCCTCAGTTTTGATTTCTAAATAGCCAAGTCCCTGTCTTCTGTTTTGGCCCTCACTGTTGTCAGCAAAAGAACTGTTAATGATCTCAAATGAGGCTCAAAGGGCAGGGTGGTGACAAGAGCAATCAATCCTGATTGCTTTCGATTGCCTGCTCCTACCTGAAATGCAATTTGTACTGAATTGAATTTCAGGGGCATCTGGCATTTCTGAAGTGTTGTGTATGATCTGGCCATGCCCAGTCTCCAGGAGCATCATGCTACTTGCTTCTCCAAGGGAAGAGGACGCTTCTGAGCACACAAGATGAGAAATGGGGTGGCTGGGCCCGTGGCAGCTTGTCCCTACCCAAGATGACTTTCTGCTGCGCTACACAGTCCCTCTCTGAAAAGCAGCAGGGAGATGAGGACTCGCATAAGGCTGAGAGACTCGTTTCGGGTCGGGGAAGGCCAGGTAGAGAGACAACTCTTCCCTGCAAGCACAGCCTGCCGAAATGCTGCGTTTGTGCTGGCCTCTGCTGGGCAAAGGCTGAGCTTGCCCAGCCTGTCAGTGCGCTGCTCAGAGACCTCCTCTGGCTTCCCTACAGCAGCTCTGTCTTGCAGGTTACCCTGGCTATCGACAGGGAGCAGGGAAAGAACGGGGAGGCTCAGGGTTAACCTGTGTGATGGCAAAGGTTGGGTCAGGCTGCCTCAAGGGGGATGTCCAGGTCCTAGCTGAAATGCAGGCCTGTGGTCCCCTTGGCCAAGGATCTTGTAGCTTGAGACAGGGGCCAGTTCTGCTTTGCAGTCCCAGCATGTCTCCCTTGTACATAGGTGTGGGCAGCTCGGCTCGGTGTCTCCCACTTTCCCCAGCTCTTTGGGGCTTGCGGAGCTGTGTGCAGGCAATATTGGGCTGGATGTGGGGACCGAGCATTGGAAAGCATCACAGGTGGAGGGTAAAAGCTGCTTGCTTAAACAAACATAGACCTGGCTGCAGCCCTGACGAACGATAATCACCTTCACTAAGACAAACAAGAACAGTGGATTTCAGTTTTGGTATCCAGAAAATATTTTGCAGAATCACTTGGGCTGGATTTCTGCCCAGCAGCCTTGTCATGCGTGCTCTGCTGCAGTCACATTCTGGGCAAAGCCAGCAGAAAGACCAATAATTTGGGGCTGGGAAAGAACTGAGGGCAGGTGGAACATGGCACTGGGAGACAGCTGCTGTGGGTGATTTTTAAGCCTTAGTGCTGTTGCAGCTGCATTTATTTGCTGGCTGGTGTCTCTGCAGACAAAACAGAGGTAAGTGGCAAACGTCTGGTGATAGAATTAGAGGGTGGAGATGGACATTTTCCTTTATGGCCTTCAATGAATCTCAGTACCTCCTGTGGATCAAGGCATCTTGGCAACTCTGTGTGGAAGACTAGCAAGGCACAAACGATGGAGGGTGCAGTAATTTTCTCCCTTTCCAACCCTGTAAAAGCACAGGCTCAGCACTTTACAAGCACTCAGTATCAGCATTTCAGAGCTGCTTCTATGGTAAGATAAATAAAGATATGACATTTGGTGCTGACTTAAACTTAATTTATCTCCCCAGATGGGAAGCCCAGGGCAATCTTTTGTGCTTGGTATTCCCTTCCTGCTTCATCCTCCCAGGCTCAGCTGCAGAATCCCAGTGTGCTAGGTGCCAAGGTGGGGAAAGCCACCTAGTCCAGGGGAAAGTGCATTCACTGTACTGTATGGGGCTGTTATAACCCCGGTTGTCATCGCTGTGATGCTGTCCCTCTAAATTGATTCATATGTCATTTTTTCCCTCTTGAGGGACAGAAGGAGGGCTAATACACAAGCACAGCATGCATGGAGTCATAGGAGAAGTAGAGTCATGGCAAAGGACAGATTAAGCAGCTCTGTTGCCCACTTTGCTGTGGTTGAACAAGTATTTATGCAGTTGTTTTGCAAATCCCATCTCAGAAGTCACTTCTGTTAGGTGCTGCCAGCCTGCATCAGCAAGAGGATGATCTGTATACTGAACCAAAGCAACAGCCCACAACACAGACCCTCTCTCTGCCTCCTACAATGATTAGTGTCCAAAGCAGTGCTTGTCATACACAAATGCTGTCTGGATGCTAATATTTCATCACCCAGAGATCAAAGAAGGTCAGGAGAAAAAGTAAGAGAAGAGAGCAGAAGAGTAAGTAAGAGCTAAGAGAAAAAGTATTTTTATGAATCCAAAGCTGTCAAGATGAGAAAAAGCAAAGCATGGCATGAAATAATGAGGCTTCCTCCTAGGAATCAGCACTTTGCTTGCTTTGTCTGGGTTCCTCTTCTGTGTTGATTCATTTTTTATACTTTATTGATTAATGATCTGGAGGAGCTTTGAGCACTGAGGCATCCACACGTGTATGCATAAAGTGTATAGGTTAATAAAAAATCTACCCAACCAAACAGTAGGGAGTGTATATCCATTTTGTGCCAGGGCAGGGTTACAACCAGTGCCCTACAGTTACTGTGTAAGGCTGTATTTTTTCTTGCAGCTCAGGTTGCAGATGCCAGCTGCTGAGAGTCCTACTGCTGTAGAGACATCCACGCAGAAAGAGTGCGTGCTCCTCCCAAACCCTGTACCAGTTCTGTACTCTTTCCTAAGAAGCAACCAACTTTTCTCCCCTCACAACAATGATGGTGTGGTGCCCCCGTCCGCAGGACTTATCCCAGGTTTGCCTTTTTTTGCTGCAGTGCAAGCGGGAGGAGGAAGAGGCACGTGCCTGTGTTCAGCAGAAAGCCATGCACGTTTCCAGTACTCTCTAATTATTAATTAACACCAGCTGCAGGCATTAGGAGATGAAAACCTTTTTTGTGTCATTGGTATGAACTGGTATGACTCACTAAGTTGGAGGCTAGAGGATGCTGAGTAAGAAGGGCTTATATACTTCAAGCTTTTGGTATTTGGGGTTAATCTCTGACCCTGATCTGGACTGTGGATCTAAATCTAGAGCGTGGCTGAGTTTTGAGTCTAGCTGGCTCTTTTTTCACTTCTTCTGAGCTGAGTGAAGTGATCTTCATGTCCCATGTGCATGCCTGGTGCACAGCAGAGGAGTGAGGCGTGTTCGCTCCAGTGAGAACAGAGCCTATGCACGGCTCTCCTCACAACTGTCTGTGTCTCCAGAGGTTTTCAGAAGCAAAGGTTGAGAGCTAGGCTTAGATGCCCAAGCAGTGCAGCAGGCTGGCCACAGTTACCCAGCTTTTGGATTAGAGGGGGTTCTCATCCTGCCAGATCAGAGGATGGGGCAGAGCCAGTCGATAGTGGTTTGTAGAAGGCCATGCAGAGGTAGTGTAACCACCCTGTGTCTAGAGGGGTGTGCACTAACCAGCAACCAGCACATCTGAGGTACCATGGGTGCAAGTGCTCTTCCATCCTGCATGCTCCTTTTGACGCCCTTTTCTCGCTGCAGGAAGGCAGCTGTGAATATCAGCACTTTAGCCATGCCCTCCCATCTGCTCTCTGCAGTTCACACCTATACGATTCATTCACACAAAGATCACACCTGAACTGGGCAGGGTCACATTAGAGCCACTGCTGTATTAAAGGCAGGCTTTGAGCGATGGAATTAGATAAGTAAAGATGTGGTAGCTCATGCTGCTGTTGGGCAAGCTCTAGCAGGCAAGGTTAGAAGGTGCCAGACTGGCAGTGAGGAACAACAGCCCTGTCCCTGGCAGGGCCACAGGCGAATCATCTAACTCTTTGTGCCTCCATTTCCCCCCTAAAATAGATGTAGAGGATGCATGCCCGGTGAGGTTCTCCAAGAGCTACACACGGCATGTGATTAAGGGGACCAAGACATCATTTCTCTTCCTTTTGAAAGGCTTTACACATTGAAGAGGTTAGGTTTGGTGCTCAAAGTTACCTGCTACACACCTTTGGTGGTTCTGAGTTCTGCAACTTTAGATGAGATTTTAGGAAGTGAAACTAAGCCATCATGTTTTGAGTAGATGGGGGTAATTTTTGCCAGATTTTGAATGCTGCAGAGGCTGCAGGCTGCACTGGTATAAATGTAGCCGTCTGTCACTGGATGTCACTCAGGCCTTTACACGGGAAAAGTAACAGGAAAGAGTCATAAAGATTTAAAGTATTAAAATAACTGTGTGTCTAACCTACAGTAATAAACAAACACCCTGCATTTATAAGCTGTGTGCTGGGTTCTGCTTTCTGGTGGCTCCTGGGATGTAGGAAGTTGTAAGTGCCAGCGGAAGGCTCGCAGCCTCCCCTGTTCTCTAAGAAACAGCTCTGCCTTTATCCAGCGTCAGCCCTTGCCTGCCCACCCCGTGCGGTGTCTCCAGCGTGCACTGCATTCAGGTGTGATGCAGTAGTGAGTGGTTCTGCCAGCGATTCAAATCTTGCCATTTGGTCTGATCATACAACTATCTGACTTCTGAAGCTCTCCTAAGCTTCCTCTGAAGTCTCTGCAGGAGCTGCGTGGCTGGGTGATGCAGTAGATCCCTGTGTACTTGCTTTTTCCTGTCGACTTTTAATTTTTGTCCACCTCCTCCTTGGACCTCTGAGCCAGTGTGGGAAGGGAAAGGAATTGAGGAATTATTCTTTTCGCAGCAGTTTTCTGATGTGCCTTCTGCACACCTTCCAAGCCATTTCCCACCACCCTTGTTTGTCACTGAGGCCCGTTGCCATTCACGGGCTGTCACTGCCAGCATCATCCCCGGTGTTCATGTTTATTGGGTGGGCTTTGAGAAAACCAAGTTTGTTCCAAGGCATGTTCTTCAGTCCCTACAGAACATGAAGAATTCCTTTATATTCATATATTCACTGATCATAAAGGCAGAGTATATTCCAAGAGTGTCAGCAGTGGGGTTCCTTTGAGATCAGTAGGGAAGCCAGAGATGCTGGGCTCTACCTGATGGTTTGTACCGTTACACTTGACTTGGGCCCTGCTTCTGCCTCTGGTTTAGTGCCTTCTGACCTTCACAGATGCTTTTGTTTACAGGATCCTGTAACCTTTTCAGCACTTGTGTCAATCTCCGTGTAAAGGATATTTCCCTCTACCTTTAAAATCCACTTCAGGGGGTTGTCCTGAAATATAAATAATTTTTCAGAGCTAAGAAATTTTTATATAAAGATGCTCTGATGAGGGAAATCCAAAAGCAGCTGCTGTGTCGCTTCAAGAAGGAAAAGAGGCTCATCTGAGTAGAAACAGATGCGGCAATGGAGTGAGGAAGAAATGCAAAGCACAGGGATTTTATTTTGGTCCAGAAATTGGCAAACTGTATAAAGAGGTGGTTGAACAGTTCTCAGAGCCAGAAACAGCCCTGAAATCAGAGGATGGGAGTTCTGGGAAGTGCAGGCCTGTGGGTACAAAAAATACTTGACTAAAATCACTTTGGGAGAGCCAGGGCTGCTTCCCTACCTGACTCACGTTCACTTGACAGGCTGCAGTCCCCAGCAGCTGGACACTACTGTCACCTGTCTGCTTCCAGACGTTATTTTCAGCAGGGTCTATGTTTTAGTCACTCTTCATTTACCATCTGACTTTTCTGATTGGACTAAGACTTTGTTTTAGTGTGAGCAAATGGCTCCTTGGTAGGCTCTGGCTTGCTATGGACCTTTTGCTGGTGATGGGTAAACCAAAAGATTTTCACGAGAAATCGAGGAGCTGAAGGTGGGACTAAAACACAACCCAGGGTGACAGACTCTTTCTGACTCCAGTTTGGACTGGAGGGCTGGCAGGAGGCAAAGGACCCAATG
Organism: Chloroceryle amazona; assembly: GCA_027560015.1. Classification (NCBI taxonomy): domain Eukaryota; kingdom Metazoa; phylum Chordata; class Aves; order Coraciiformes; family Cerylidae; genus Chloroceryle; species Chloroceryle amazona. Next base: position 1,634 of record JANHFX010005730.1, on the reverse strand, counting down.
TGAGTTTCTTATTCCTCTCCCATATATCTGAAGATTTTTCTATGTGCGTGCCCTTTTTTTGTCAGTCACATGTAAAGAAACTAAGTCTTCTCAGTGTTTTCTTCATGTATGACAGTGTCTGCTCATTTTTTTTTCTTTACATTCTTTCTGCTTTTTATTTTTCTGTGACCTAAGACTAAAAAACGTCCTCAATTCCTTTTAGTTAGTGATACCTTCCTCTATGCTGACATCTCTCTGAGGAAACCCACTTGTCATGCTAAGAACTGCCTGTTTATTTCTTTTCTAGATCTTTGTTTTTTGACTATTAATTAACAGTAGTGGTTACCTCTGGGTAACTTTGATTTCTTTATATTATTGAAAATTATGTAAAGACCTTTTCAAATCTGATGAACCTAAACGTTAATTTTCTGTACTATTTTACTGTTATATCCTCAGTTCTCAGACTAAGCAGCTGTTGGACCATGACATCATTTTCCTGCTCCATTTCACCTCTGCACTCTCTGCACCACTACCACTTACTGCATTCCACTACACGTTTATTAGAACAAATTCCTCTGTTCTTTCTGTTGTCTCGGTACAGAGCTTGGAGCAATTTTGGGTGCCAAAGCTAATAATAAATGGAACCGAAAACCTCTTTTCTGACCCTTGCTTCTGAATTTGCCGCTCTTGTGTATTATGCAGAAGGACTACATGATGTTGTTCCATCGTAAGGACCATCTCAGGTGAGGCTGGAGGTTCACTGGCAGAGCAGCGGGCTGAGGTGGGGGAGTGCAGTAAGGGTTGGAGTTCTGCCCTGTTGTGTTTTCAGCAGAGCACTTGTGGAAGGAGGCACTGGCTTTGCTTGTCTGGTGGGAGTAGGAAACGCAAGCGGGTGACAAGAAGTGACCCCTGTGAGGATAAATAGCAAGAACTACTTAAGGTGGTTCTCTCTTATTCTCACTTATTCTCCTTGGCACAATTTGTCCAAAGCTGAACTTTTTTTTTTCTTTTTTTCTTGTGAGGTAAATAAGTACATAAAGGCACCAAAGCTGAATGTCTGCCTTTGGTCCTGGCAGCAGCTGGATGAATAACTCAGATGTTGATGTCAGTAACCTCTGACAGTGCTAAGCCAGAGAAACTTTATGGGGGGTTGGTTTTTTATCATTCTCTGACCCAAGTCTTTATTTCAGGAATACAATATCCTAAGGACAGTTCATTGCTCCCATTTTTACAAGTGAACTTTGAGCTGTGTTTTTAATGATGGAAGAGACATGAGCATTAGCATGCAACCAAGCCCACGTTTTAAAGCTCGTGCTGGGTAATGTTTGTACAACTCTGATAATACAACAATAATTAAAAGAACTGTAGATCATAAGCGATCTCCAGGCAGAAATCTGTCAATGTGTCATGTTGGTAAAGCAAAGGGAAAACAAGAGCTGACTCATTAACTGCAAGTTCCCCATGAGGATGAAAACAAACACCACTTTTGGCTCTTTTGCTTCAGTCACACTGAGATGTTTTAATTTTGACTTCACTGGCTGTTTCCACTTCTCAGTGTGGCGTGTCACGCAAAAACCAACCCATTTATTTTATAATTTCAGTAATACTATAGCTTGCTGTAAGAGTTGGATGTATTATGAGGTGTCAGACATTAT
>JANHFX010005729.1:0-17206 GCA_027560015.1 Chloroceryle amazona | reverse complement strand
ATCGTGCGTCCGCTATGTAGTGGGGTGTGAGCCCAGGGCCGACGGCGCGGGAGTGGGGGGGTACGGTGCGTCGGGGTGAGAGAAAAATTACTTACTTTCCACATCTTGCAAATAACCCAGCCAAAAATCAGCACCGTCAACTTTATTTACATCTGATGAGGAATGGATTTTAAAGAGATCACAAACAGCTTCCGCTGAAAGTCTTTCAGGTTTGTGGCACAATATACTGGAGAACTCATCCGGATACATCTGCATTTTCTCTAGCACACCGAGAGTTTTTAAACCTTGCCTAAAACTAGGCAAGGGAAGAAAAACAAACAAACGTGCATCAGGAAGCCAGTAGGTAACTGATTGTACTGTACATTTTATAAAGCTGTTAAACTGGACACAATAAGTTTCCCTGTCTGCAATCTCCAAATATTGTTAATAAAATTGGATGGGTATGTACACCTTTATCTTGGAAAATGCATCTAACTCTCATTTTAACAACCTAAGTGTTTCTGTGGAGTTTTTTGGGCAGATGAAAGAAATACCAGTGATAGAGAGAAACTAACTTTATTTCCTGGTACTTGACTGTATGAGCATTTTTTTTTTTCATGTTTATGTAAGAACACACTGAATTTCTTTCTTACAAACATCCCTTTTGAGAACACATTTTAAATTGCTTGTCCCTATGCAAAATGAGGTGTCTTAAGAGAGCCCTCAACATACCTGAACGGAATGTACTAAGAAGCAAGAGCCAGGCTTTTTTTCAGCAATGCCCAGTGACAGAACCAGAAGCAATGGGCACAAAGTGAAACACTGGCAGTTCCACCTGAACATAAGGAAACATTGGGTTTTGGGTTTTTTACACTGTGAGGGCGACTGAACACTGACACAGGCCGTCCAGAGAAGTTGTAGAGTCTCCATCATTGGAGATATTTAAAAGCTGTCTGGACACAGTCCTGGGCAACTGGTTCTAGGTAGCCTGACTTGAGCAGGGGGTGGTAGAGAAGACGACTTCCAGAAGTCCCTTCCAACCTACACACCAATCAGGTTCCGTGATTTAACTACTTTGTTTTGGGGTTTTTTTGGTGTTGTTTGTTTGCTTAAAAAAAAAAAACTTAAACCAGAAAAACCAAACCCCAACCACCACATATACCAAAAAAACCCCAACCAACCAACTCAGCTCTGCAGGTTGAAAAAAAATTCACTAGTTATTGTATACTGGGTAAGAGCACTTGAAGCAACTGGCCTTACAATTTAACCACCGTATTAAATCAGAATTGCAATTTTACTTAAGTTGCTTACTCAAGTTCTTAGATATTGATATACTGAATTGGTAAAGTTCAGAATGAACATGTTGAAAATGTTCAGTCAACGGTGTAGAACATTAACAGCTAAAGTGACTCTTCATTTACTCTGTCCTTGATATTGACAAGCAAATTCTTGCTCTACTCACTTTTGCACATTTTAAGCCCATCTCCAAAAATGCACAACTGTGTTTTCCTGTAATCAAACTTTACTACCATACACTTTTTAACTGACTACTTTTTAAAATATTTTAATATATTTTTTAAAATACACAGATTGGTCAAAATATGCCACAGAAGGCCTTGACTGGAAGACTAATTAATCTCAATTTAAAAAAAAAATTCCTCACATTCAAAATTCATTTTCATGCCTCTTAGAGATTCAGTTGATTGAAAATTGTCAAAGGTAACACCATAAATGTGCCAACTGTAAATCCAACTATAGCTGGAAAAGTTAGCAATCAATGCCTTTTTACTGAGCAGATGAAGAATGCAAATCAGAAGTACGGTCAGAGACCAATGCAAAAAAATTGTCAACGGCTGCAGCTTTCCCAGTACTTTGAAGTCATCACCACATCATGGAGACACCAATGCAGTGCTTACTTTCTAAGCAGGCCAATTTACACTATTGAACATTGGTTTCCATTGGCAGACAAACTCCCTAAGTAGAAATCTGGAAGACTCATTTAAATTCTGAACATATGTTTTAACAGTTCTAGAATTTAGAGAGTCTAAATTTGAGCAATTCTGAATTAAAAATGAACATAAGCTACACACATTGTGTAGCACAAAGGTCTTGCTCATGCTATAGTTTACGCTGTGAATCTACCCTCTTTAGAAGATTGAAAAAGGAATGTGACCAAGGAGAAATGGAACAGGGCAGATAAGTAGAGAAATAGTTAAACTGACATTAACTAATTAACAGTTGCTACTTAACCCACTGAAAATTAAAGTACATTTCATTGGTTTAAATGGAGAATAAGTAACAAGATGGGGAAGTTAGTTTTAGCAATATATTATTTAGTATTTCAATGAGGAAAAAAGATCCAAGAAGTTTGAAAATTCAAACAAAGCAAACCTTTCTAAGGGTGAAGTAATCCTCTTGATTACATGATGAATCAATAGGTCATTCACCAGCATATCCTTATCACACAAAGCTGTTACAGGTCTTAAACATCCAGCAGCAGCAAGAAACTCGTAACAGTCACGTATCGTAGACTCTAGGCTGGACAGACTATTTGCATATTTTATCTGTAGCAGAAAAGAAAAGTTGGGAATTTGTTTACTATGTGTGCATGCATGCATAAATATGTATCTATACAAAATAAGCTTTCTAGTTTGTACTGAAGTTCCACTCGATAAGCCCTTCTATCACCAAATATAGCCTTGAACAAGAATTTGCCAGTCAGTTTAGTTTTATTTACCATCTTTATTGTTTGTGCTACATCAACATCGGCAACATCTTCCAAAGCTGGTTTCACATTCTCTGGACCATAGACAAGACAATTGAACAATGTTTTGGAAAAGAAGCCAGGAGATGGGCCACCGTGAACCAGAGAAACTGCAATCATTTTACCAGCTTCAAAATAAAGATTCTCTTTTACAGCTGCAAATGGAAAAAAAAATAAATTACTATATATACATAAAAATGTGTTTTTTACAAACAATAATCTCATAATGCAAATCTTTCTTACTTTAGGAGATGGAACAAGTGAGGTTTGCTGTCTTCTGATGGTCAAAACAATAAAACTAGTATTTTTTTACATAGGAGTACCATATTCTTTTACTTCAACTTTTCAGCCACTATCAAGGTTTAGGAGGAGATGTAATTTCCTCACTGTACCCAATGCACATTTAATTCTGAAGCTTAAGAGCTCAAAGAGCTAACTTTTGGTCTTTATCAGAGATAATATTCTAGACATTTGAGGAAAGGAAAATAAGTGTCACTGAAGAAAGAAAATCACTTGTAGAGAACAAATACATTAATTTACAAATTCCAAGTCTAATTATATGCTGTATTTTCTTCTTGCCTTTCATAAACTTTTCCAACTAAATCAGTTTTTGTTGTTATTATACAGCTACACCCCGTCCTCCTTTAGAATTGAAAAGCAAACAAAAAAACAAAGCACACAAAAAAACCCCACAAACAAACGAAAAAACCAACCACACAACGCACACCAAAGAAAGAAGATCATTGTTTCTGTCCATCACGACCCTAGTTGTGAACTGACAATCATACTGAATGAAGGTTTAAAAACCTTTCAAGTTACGTAGCTCAATGTATTTTTGGATAAAGTATTTAATTACCTTGAAAATCAAAGGACAAGTTCTTTGCAGAAGAGCCCTCAAATAATGATGAATTCTGAAGATGAAGCATTAATATTTGGAAAAAATGGTGTTTTGATGCAGCAGAAGAATCTGTCTTTGGTCTGTTCTTGCAGTTAGTGAACTTTATTTCAATGGTGTTTGTAGGACTGAAGCTGCGCTGTCTAAATCCTTTCAAAGCACTATTCCAGATATTTTCTGCATTGATGTTAAGCCTTGTCGTTTTTTTATTAACTTGTAGCTTTAATTCCTTCAGTATATTAGAAACTTCACTTCTTTGTTTTCTTAATTGCCTACAAGAAAATTGAATTTATTTTCAGATTAAATCTATGATTCATAATTAGCAACAGTAAGAGGAAGCATCCTAAAATCTATTAAGAAAAACACCTCCTTAAATACTTTGGTACATACAATTTAGGCAATTATCTATATCAGTAAAATATATAGTATATATTCTAGTTTTCACCCAATTCTTCAAATTTTAGCTCTGTAGTAGCTGATTTTCAAGTACCTCCAAGAACATAGTGCCAAAGAATTCTCACACCATCATGCTGCGTTTGAAGAATGTGAAATGAATGAGAAATTGAAGAACTTACCACGTTTGTGTCAGAGGTATTTTGCAACCAAATTAGAATACACTGTGAGCTATTCACTAATACTCAGTCTGTCACTATAATCAAAAACTACATTTGAGTAGGGAGAAACTCTGCAGTTCTCAATTAAGTTAAAAAGACACCAGCTTAAATAAGACTCCTCCTTTGTTTTCTAACTTGCAAGCAAAACTATTTCAAATACCCTACTAGAAGTAACTAATTCCCTCATCAGAATTTTTTTCACATACTGAATTCATAAAGGACATACTAGCAACAAGACAAAGAATTCTGTTTCCTTAAACTGACTATTCTAGACTAAAGCATGTTATTTTACCCTTAATTTTATCATAACCACAAACTATTTCTATGGTACAAATGCAAAAAACATTGAAAATTCAGGACCTGTCCAATTTGAGGAAAGTGATTAAGAATCTTTTTATTCCCCCTTTTCTAAAGAATGGATGGCCAGGCTTCAATAAAGACCAGTATGCATTTCTAGGTTTTGAACCAATCACTACTAGGTATCATTCTTTTCTCCTCACTCCACTCTAGTATGTGTAAACAGCAGAAATCTTTATCAAGTTATGAGTTCAGCTCTTCTACTTTTCCAGGGACTATAAATACACACAAGTACATATAGCCACTATACATATATATACACACACACCCCATGTTCTGTAGAAAATATGGTATAAAGCCTTGTGTACTCCTCAATGTAAGAAAAATAGAATAAAATACTTTTTCCTTGTAGACCCGTTCCTTTTTGACATCAGTGGAGAGAAGGACATAGTCACACTGTTGGATGCTGGAAGTTCTAGGTATGAGCAGGATGACAAGTTGTTCTGGCACATTATCTTTGGTGATCTGGAAGCCGAAACAGATTTTTACGAAGAGATACAAATGAATAATGCGTAACCACTTCTTATTTAAAGGTAGCTATATAATTTCCCCCTATTTCAACAATGAATCTCATTTGTATGTTCATTTACAGGAAGTCCATCAGTGCCTGAACTACAATTTAAAAAAAAAAAAAAGAAATTTCAGTATTTTATTATGTGGTGGTTTTAGGATCTGTTTTTAATTGCACCTCATACATGAGATGGAAGTCTGGACTGACACAGTACGCGAAAGTTAAAAATATTAATTCCTACAGACTTGTGAAGTTTTTATTATAACAGAGGAAAACATAATTCATCTAAACACCTCTAAGCTAGATTTCTAATACACTTTTAGCATGGGAAAAATAATCGTAAGCAACCTTAGCTTTAAGTTTTGCCATTTGTACATTCAAAGTTACCTCTGAATTCTTAAGATTGCTTTTACAAGGATCTAATTTTATCCAGCTAAAAACTGGCTTACATGTCACTGAATGTGAATAACTATAGAATATTTATAGAGTTCACAGCTTACTCAAAAAACTTCAATTGCTAAACCGCACTCCAATTTTATACTATTTACAACTGAGTGTAAAGAGTTTCTCCTGCAGAATAAGTCATCACCTCCTCAGGTTTAAATATCATTTTATGTTATAATCAGTTTCTGCTTGAAAACAGAGAATTACACACTGGAGAAGAAAACTGCGTTGAGATCCAGGTGACTGTCGAGGGCACTTCGGAGATGGCTCTTCCAGCAAACAAGTTCCGTCTGTCTTTTCAGAGGTAGCCAAAGAACGCTTTTTCTGTTTGCTATAGTTCCCTGTATGATTAAATTATATTAATTTAATGAACTTGCTAGCTGTAAAATACACTGTATTAAAAGTTATCATTTTAAGAAGTTTCTGTTACAACCATAACTTTACCTGATTTTGCAAGAATACTTCTGCATTCCATACACTCCCAGTTTTGCTCCCATGACTTCAAAGATGAACAGGCCAAATGAGTTCCACGGGAACCACAATACTGACAACGCTTTATTTCCCATTTACTAAAATTAAAAACTTATGTATTTAGAATCGAACAGGAGAATGAGGCTAGTTAAAACAAAGAATATTCAACAGTAAGTGTAATCCAGACACTAAAGTAATAAAGCATAATTTTCTCAATGTGGTAAGATTGTATATAAGCAAGATGAACTTTCTTCAGACAAGATGAACTCAGTTACTGTCTGCAACAAGAACAAAACCTGAAAGCACTATCCATGTTCCAGCACCTTGAACTGAAAGAGGCTGTGACATAAGTGTGTGCTCCCCTGCCTTGAAGTCAATAGCTTGCAGCCTCATGTTGGTAGCCAGCAGCATCCTCTGTATTTTATGGGTATCCATCATTCAGCTTTTCCAAATGATCAATTTTTTTAAAAAGAGCCTATCTGATCATTCTTACACATTCTTTGATAATGTGAGTGTTTAGACAGAAACATAACAGATAAAGTCCTTCAATTTCACTTAAGCATGCAACGGAACAATGCGAAGGACTGAAGGAATGTTGAATTAAGCTTTGAATGAAAGGTACACAACATTAGTTTAGACATGCTGTTCTACGTGTTACATGGATGCACAAATTCTGCTTCAGCAGAACAAGGACAAGATAACTGATAATTGGTTTGTTTGGTATTCTTGGATTTTATAACCTGATTAAATTACAGAAAAGTACTACTGAAATATTATGACTATAGGGAGTAAAACTTTTTATTTCAACATGGTGCGAATTTAAAACCCTCTGATGCTGAAAAGTATTAAAACATTTAAATACAAAAAAAACCCCAAAACAAACAAAGCACCAAAGAACAATTCCATCTTAAGATTATACCTTCCTGCAAGTGTCATACCTATCAGGTTTATTATAGTCTCTTCCCTTCTTGCAGAGGCATCTTTTAATGTCACAGTGTTGATAACATTGCAGTAGGTCTTGATATGCATTCTCTTCAAGTTCCCAAGATGCATCTCTGTAAACAAGGCAGATGATGTTATGACAACTGTATTTCTCATTGTTTAAATAGGTTCCTCTTGCAAAAAGATGGATGTAATAACCACACAAAGATATTTCAATCATGTAATGTTCTAGGCAACTGCTAAGCAATTAAAGAGGCAGAAGGAAAAAAAGTCTGGTATCAAAAATAATACTGTAAAATATACCAACTTTTTCTAGTGTAAAGTTATTTTGATTAAAATATTTAGTATTTTCTCACAATACCTCAGTGCATGTTCGCTCTGTTTCATATTATTCCACTTTTTCCCTCAGAGCAGACGTGGATATTTGTTTTGGAAGTCTACTCAAGTTACCACTGAAAATGGTCTCCTGAAAAGCACCTCTGAATTTGCCAGGCTAGCATGGCAAAGTTCATCAAATATTTTGACTCTTTCTCTGCAAAATCCTGAGCTTCTGTCTCCAAAGAGAATTAATGGCAATCTCTGAAGAGACTAATATTTATTAAAGAGCAATACTCCTAACAAACCTCATTCTGATCACTTTCCATCTTGTATTGAGCCCAAATAAACAGTGGAAACTTTTATGTTCAGAATTTTAGAAGCAGTTGTTCTATGAAACACATACTTAGCAATCCCTTAAAAGAAGGTAGAAGCTGTATGGCTGAGTAATCCTTTGATTATAATACTGTCTGGACAGAAATTCAATAATTTAAAAACTTGGGCACTGAAAGCACACTTCTCAGCAACCTCTATATGTTACTGTGAGATTATTGTATTTAAGAAATGTTTTGTTTTTTTTTAAATAGGTGTCTGGTTGAATTATAGCATTAAAAATGACTTTTCAGAGCTTCTTGCTTTACGTTTGGGATGACTAAATTGGCCTTTGACAATTTTTATGCATAGCTAAAAGGAAATGGGCTACTCCTTCCCAAACCATTCTACCACTCAAGGTAGAACTGAGGTTTCACATATTAATAGATGCTGGTCTGTAGAATAAATAAAAAAAGATTTTAACAACCTATCGGAGTTTTTATAGAAGAACAATTATTTACAAACTTACTTTTCTGGAATGTGTATGCCCATTCTCAACATTTCTTTCTGAAATATGTCCTTGTTATTACATACTGTGCACCTAAAGAAATATATCCCAGCACTCAAAGCTTGATACTGTGTCAAGAAAAAAACAAAACACACAAAAATCCAAACCAATTATTGAACTACTACCATCCTTAGGATGCAAAAAAATAATGCCTTAATATCTATTACATTACATATCTGTAACCATTACAGTCGTGATAATACCTTGACATGGATGTCAAAGCTGACATCAATCATGATGTCACTGGGCAGCAAAGCAAATAGTGAGCAGTTTCTCCTCCTTTAAAGGATAAGAGCTCACGCGCTAGAATCGGGTTCGTAAACAAAAATCACAATCTTTTCCAGTAATCAACCTCTCCAGAACTAGAATAAGTTCACAAAAAGAACCTTCTAACTTTTTTCCAGCTCTGGACTTAGGCAAAGAGAACTGATGATGGATAAATAACATTTTTAGCATTTATATTCTACATACAGTGACTTGCAAGAAGGCAACCACCCAGGCTAGACTTCAGTTCATAAAAATAACTGAACGACTAAAGTTTATCACACATAAAGAAACATGTCAGGGGAGTGCTTGGGAGGGTGGAAATAATAGCATAAAAACCCCTAGTCCTTCTTGGAAGATACTATTCTCCAAAACAAAACTTTAGCACAGGTTCTTCATATGTCCATTGCATATCTACTGCCAACATTAATCCTAAGCAATTTTACACCATTTTAAGCAATTGTTCTGTTATTTTTAAACATGGCAGAAGTGTGATCTCTGCAGGTACAAAGAGAAAAGTAAAGGAGAATCTGTGTTACCTGCAAGCACTCTCGATGAAACCAAGCGTTTTTACAGCAAGGACTTTTCAATACAGTGTACAGTGGAAGCTGTTCAACCAAGTCCAGGCATATTGTACACTGTGAAGTTCCTCTAGATTCTTTAATGGGAAACTTTTGGACTGGTTTATGTTCCCAACAGTAAGACCTAAAAGACAATAATTTAAGGTTCCTTTATCAAAACAACATTTTAAGAACCATCCTCTTAAAAAACTGAAGATAGCAAAACAAATCTTGTATTTTATCTTTTTTTTTCCATGAATAAACACTGTATAACAAGACAAAGAAGCAGGCACATACTGGTTTTAGATGAGCTAAGAGTTAATTTTCTTCACAGTAGCTTGTATGGTGCTGTGTTTTGGATTTGTGCTGAAAGCAGCATTGTTAACACAGGGATGCTTTAGCTATTGCTGAGCAGCACTTACACAGAGTCAAGGCCTTTTCTGCTCCTCACCCCACCAGTGAGTAGGCTGGGGGTGCATGAGAAGCTGGGAGGGCTACTGCCAGGACAGCTGATCCCAACTGACCAAAGGGATATTTCATACCATATGATGTCATATCCAGCAACATAAACCAGGGGAAAGAAGGAAGGGGAGACATTTGGACTTATGGTGTTTGTCTCCCCAAGTAAGTTATGATGATGGAAACCTGTTTTCCTGGGAATAGCTGATTTTCTGCCTGCTGATGGAAAGTAGTAAATTAATTCTTTATCTTGTTTTCCTTGTGCATGCAGCTATTGCTTAACCTATTAAACTGTCTTTATCTCAACCTGTTCATCTCTCTCTCTCAATCTCTTATCTCAAACCCCACTTTTACCCCTCTGATTCTCTCCCCATCCTGCTGGGGTTACTGAGCAAGCAGCTGTGTGGTATTCTGCTGCCTACTTGGCTTAAACCACCACACATGCAAACAAATGATGCATCTAACAAAGCAAGTCACAAAAGAACAATAGGAAGAAATGTGTTGCCAACTGGTGCTCTGTAAACTAGAGATCATACAACCTCTTTGGACCAAAAGAAGTTTTGAGAGAAATAATGTATTTCCTGTCCTCAGAACCTCAAGCTCTTTCTGTATTTCAATGTTAAAATTGCTCCTTTAAGATCATGGCAAGTTTGCATACCTATTCTGCAGTCTAGGTAGAGTGATGAATTTTACAGTTTAGCACATTTTGAAAGAAATAAGACAGCTGAGAAATACAGCTCTAGAAGAAACCTTTCTGAAAATGCATTGTATTTGTGTGCTTGACTTAGTACGAGTCGGTTATTTAAGAAGTACCTGCCAGACTTCAGACCACCCACCCTACAAAGTCATCTTACAGTAGAGTAGCAAATGCACTCGAGAGTATTTTGACTACTGCCAGATGCTGGACAGATGATAGTAAAAGAAAATAAAACATTTTTTAGACACATCCTATTAAACCCTTTTCTCCTGCAGTCCATCTCTGAAAAGCAGATGTAGAAGTCTTGTGCTTTGAAACATGACAGAACAGCATACATGGTGTTTTGACTGCTGAGATAGGCAGCCAAACCGCTGCCATTTCAAAAAACGGCACAGAAGGTAAACAAAAAAAATAGGCTCTATTTTATAAACAATTTAACTACTTCTAGAAGCATGAAGTTACACCTTTAGAAGTATTGAGAATTTATCTTATAGGTTCAAGGTATATGATATAACAGCTTGACGTTCATACTTTCCACAAATCAGATGTTTTTTCTTAGATAACCTGGATGTCATTTCTAATTAACAGCCTACCCAATGACAACCCGTGAAATGATAAATTGCCTCCTGTATGAATATAATTGAAAATGAAAATAGAGCAAAACTCACCTGAAGTCTTCCATGAACTGAAAAATACATTCCTTTTGTATTCCACAAGGAAAATGGTAACTTCGCTTGCATTTGGGAGCCACACATCCAATTGAAGCACCCTTTCTCCTACAGATATTACATTTCTGGGAATAATATGATTTAGAAATAACAGAATATTAACATCCAAAGTCCAAGTAAAATTCCAGGAAGTAAATCAACAGAAAAATTGTTAAGTGTGTAGGAAACAATATCAGCCAATAGATTGTAACTGTGACAAGACTATTGCGTTTTAGGTCTATTTCAAAGAGTAGAGTTATTTCACAGACTCTGATTATGTTTTGCTTTATATGCATGTGGACTTGTGACATGTAAGCAAAAATACAATTTATTTTAGCAATGCCTATAGTTTAGTTGCATCTATAAAATTAAATAAAGTCAGTTTGAGTTGTAGCATAATATCGTGAGGAATTACGCATGTGTAATTTGCTCTTATTCATTTATCTTCAACACACTCAGAAAATAAAAACATTAGAAAACTTTTGCAGGCTTTACTGCCCCTTATGGCTTCCACAAACTCAATATACTTGTTACTGAAATGTAAATTTCAGGTGCTTTAATGGGCTCAGCACAATGCTCATTGGAGAAAGAAAAAAAACCCAAACCCCACAAGTGCACTTAAACGTTACTCTTTCCCTTGTAAATTCCAAAGACTTAATTCTTACCAGTTTTGCAGCCCTATTTACTTCTTTTCTAATATCCGTGATTAAGAATCCATCTACACCTTCATCTTCTTCCCCTCTCTGCCAAATGCCACTTGACATCAACTATGAAAACAAATTAAGTCTTTTGAAACATTCACCTACCTAGAAAATTTAAAATTACCTACATTGTGTTTGTCAAGTAAGAGTTTAGTCTAACAAGGATTGTGTGCAAACATCTTAATTATTAAAAACTGATCCAAAAGATCTATTTTATCTGATCTATAACACAGTAAGGAATAGTAATCAGCAACATGAAAATGAATACTCCATGACATCAAAGTTTTATGTAATACTGTAGAGCCGAAGATGATGTATTTTACCTTCTTTTTTGAAGTATACGGACTATTCAGATAATTGTCAAACAATTACTTCCAGAATATAAAGCTTCAGAGAAAGTAAAAGTAAATTAGTTAAGGTGAATGACAATTGTGCTGTGGAGATGAAACACGGTAGGAAGTATCTGTATTGAAGTGCAACCTAAGAGGAAAAGTAATTCACTTCAGAGGGGAATTAAATAAAAACAGAATCAAGGCATGTCAGAAGAGCCTGATGATAATTTTCTTACTAAGGCAGTTAACACCACAAACTTCAAATAACTAGTTTGGCTAATTGCTGCCTCCTATATTCTTTACAGTCCCATTTTATAGTTCTCATTTAATAATTTCAACACAGCAGCATTTGCTAACTACAGAGTTTTATTAATAAAATTTAGTTGAATAAATGTAAAATCTTATTATAATTGATTTTGGTATATTTTCCCAGATGTGAGACATTTGGGTGGTGGGGGCAAGACTACAGCACTAACTGGTCTCTTTCCAGAAGAACTCTTTTCTTATATAGCATTCACTATATATTTAAGTAAAATCGCAGGGTTTAATTGGTTTGTTTTAAAAAAGAACCCAGGACCAAAAACCAAAAGATGACTCTACTGTGGTGTGCTTCCTGCAGTATTGCGTCAGCTGTAACACAGCCTTTCCTAACTGTTCTGCTCCATCAGGAAAGGACTTCTTCCTATCATTTCATACGGCCTTATGTACCAGACAAAACTATCAGAAACAGACCTAAATTTTAAGCAGCTAGAAGAAAATTTATTTAAGGAAAAAAATAAAAGAATCTCTACATGACTTCAGAAAACCTCCACTTGGCCTGGTCTTTAAAGGATTTAATATCCCATCTATTAAGCCATCTACAGTCAACACAATCTTTAAAGACTTGTCCAAGAAAACAAACAAGCAAGACCCCCAGTTGTTTGATATTCTTGAGATTGTTTTAACTCATAATGTAATGTCAAAGAAAAACTCACAACTGAACAAGAAATAACAAGAAATGAGAAAAAGACAACTTTTCTCTACTTCTTCCATAAGGGGTAGGATTTTCACACTCTAAATTCTGAAACTACATGCTTTTTTACTTTCTTTTTTTTTTTAGTTTTTTAGTTAAAGCAGACAAGCTCCGAGATCAATACCACATACTTACCAAACAGTAATAATGAACAGTGAGATTGTATTCCACATAGGTCCTTTTCTCTCCGTATTTTTCAGGGCAGTCATCTGTCCGTCCACAGAGAACACAGACTAAAATATAGAATGATGTTATTACTATGAAAATATAGAATATATAGAAAATGTAGAATAAGGAATTAGTGTGGATCAGCTGTAGAGCAGTAACTTGCATGTCTTTTTAATCACATGCATCTTGAAGGAGATTACTGGATCAAAGACAGTAGATAAACCTCTCTAATGTCAAAATCCATAGTAAATACAGAAGAGGGTAGTATTGCTCCCTTCCCTAGTTCCTAAATATACTTCACCATTTCCACCAGCTGATTCAGGAGTGGGCTATCACCCAAGCTAAGTTCACAAGCTGATTTTTCTCACAAGTGAAATCTTCTTCCCAAAACACCCAAAGGTAATTATCAAACAGCTAACAATGTCCAGATGAGTGTGAAATGTCATCTAATTGTTTTTAATAACTGTATTAGAATCCATGAAGCAATTTAACTGTTTTTATTGGGTACCCATATGATAATCTTTGTGAAAAGATATGAATGGTATCCTGACTGTATCCAGTCATATGCTACCAGTGCTTTTTAAACATGAAGGATTGGAGACAACATTGAAGTCAACTAAAACCTTGAGGACTTCCCCATTTCTGCAGTTCCTAGCCCACTAACATACTTCCACAGACATATAACTTTTTCCATTCAATTCTCAACAGACATTTTCAATAATCTAACATCAAGAACAGTCATAGTAGCAATAAGAACAGAGGTAAGGCTTCAGCCTAAGAAAGTCTTAAATGATAGATCTCAAACACAGCCGTGTGTTTGATTTAGCAACTGAAATCCCAATGTTACTTCCTTAAAACAGCTGCAGAAAAGACTACTTTGAAATATTCCAATTACAGCAAACAAATCCAAGGAAGCTTACAAGTTTGTTCTTTTTCATTCCTTGAGACAAGTGGTTTCAACACAATTCAATTACTGAAAATCCACCTGTTCTTTGAGCCCAAATAAAGCAAGTTATAATTTATATATATACAGGTTAAAGATTTCTATAGCTATTTAGTAAAAACCTTACTTACATGGACTTTGAATATTAAAATTATTGGGTTTACTCATCCTGAGTTCTTCTGGATGGCTGTCATGGAAAAGAAATGTGATGTTAAATACATATAGTGCATTAACCATGACCATTATATGCTGCTTTTACATTTTATCTTATTTTAAGCTGAAAAAAACCCCAAACTTGGTAAAAATGGGAACAAAAAAATATTATAAACAAACTGTTATAGTGAGACAAGGTTTGGAAAGCAGGATATAAGTGCTCAGGAAAAATATTCCTGGACCAGTGAAACATGTAGCAACTTTTAACTACTTCCCCAAACTATCAAACAAGATATTTTCAAAAGAGAAAATTAATAAACCAAAACAAAACTGGATAGGATAGTGATGTAACTATGAATAGTCCCCACTGTTAGGAGAAAATGCAGAAATGCAGGATCCTGGCCTAGTCAAAGAAATCTTGATCTAAGACCAATGGGAAATAAATAATAAAATAGGTGAGGAATCCAAAACAGGGACATGCATACAAGGGAATTTACAACATTTAGAACTATGTATTTTACATTCTGAAGTGGACAGTAATTTATTTAGAAACCTTGACCTAACCTGCATTTCTCGCAAACATCACATGTCCGTAAAAATTAGATCCCCAAGATCCACTAACACGGATATACTGGGAGCCTGCCTTTCCTGTGTGCCACACCACACATTCTAGCCCACCTTGGGGGAACAACAGAAACAAACATGTTTCTTTATCACAGCACTAAGATGATTATTCTTTCTCCACTGCAGAGAAGAACCCTTTTAGGAACATATCTCTACATCTTTCACTTGCCTTCTCTTAGGAAGCTGAACAAAGCACTACTTGAGTTTTGCAAGACAAGAAGAGGAGTGATGGCCTGGAGATCCATCCCTGACCTCACAGGTAGGCAGACAACTTTCTTCATGCACGCCTAAGTGAGTGACTGGTGACAACTCCAATGTCCAAACCAGAAGCCTGACAGGCTCCGAGCTGCCGGAACTTTGGTGTTTATCGTTCAGATGACTGCCAGGTACAAGCTTCAGGAATGAACCTCAGGCTAATGCAAAGTATTGCACATAAAGTACTGCAGCCATTCTGCTGCAGTTTGGGGTAAGGAATTGTACTGAGAAAGAAGGAAAGAAAGGAAAAGGGAGGCAGAAGTCGCAGGCGTTAAGACAACTGCTCTGCACCACTGCACCGTCTTAAAAGAACCGGAGGAGCTGTCCACAGAAGGCCTTTGCCAGAAAACAATCTAAAAGGAAAACAAAGTAAAAATAAACAATGATGCAACCAAATTATGTCAAGAGGCTCTTAAGAGCACACACTGCACCGACAGTCAGGTGAAATAATTTGCTTCAGGTTCCAGTGTTCCCAGAAACACGCTTCCCTCGTTCCAAGTTACAAAAAGGAAACATAATCAGGTACAGGGGCAGCAAGAGCCAAGCACACAGCTCACACGTGTTTCCTTCTCTTCAGGATCTCCCAAGAACGGCCAGTGGCAGTTTCACAGCCCTCAATCTCCTAGAGTCATACAGCAAAGGAACAATCTATATATACACCTACACAAGACCAGATTTTCTCTTCACTGTGTTGTAAAAAGCCCCACCAGGTGTGGAAAGCGCAGCTGAAAACAAGAAATTCACCTTCCTCCTACTGCTCCCTGGCTTCAGAAAAAAAATAAATTAAAAAATAAATCTACAACCACTCCCCCGCCCCCGCCTAAATTCCTTCTACTTCTCTCAAACCCTTGCAGGGAAATGAACCCAAAGTTCAAATTTGCAAGTTAAAAGACAGGCGAGAACAACCGCTGAGGGTCAGCCCATAAATCCTACAGGGCTTTCTACAGGAACAAAGAGATTCCCTATCAGTCTATTTGCACGACAGGAACACATTATCACCCAGTGTTTATAAAAAACGAACTGCAAATGAAACGTGACTACTTTGCCTGCATAGGTTTAAAAAAAATCCTCAGAGTGAGTATTTTGGTTTTGCCAAGTTCAGTAACTTTTTGCTCCCGCAGAACATAGGGTGGTTTTAAAAGAGTTTTTTAACTAGAGAATGGGGAAATAAAACCCCAAGAAACAAAAACCAACCAAACAACAAAAAACCGCAACAACAAAAACACACACACGCACAAAACCAACCCCCAGCGCCAAGGTTTCAGGTTCGCGTTTTCTCTAGCACACGAACAAAGGAACTCTCCCCGTTCCCGCTGCGTGTCCTGAATTCACATCTCACAGGCTCTCCAGCTCATCTCGCTGTTTAAAGCACAAGAGCCGTGTCCTGACAGAAACCCGTCCCTCAGCAACCAGGGAGGTAGCAGGAGAGCTCCCGACACGCTTCCAGGATCCCCGACTGATTAAAATTCAGGTGGCCACACATCGTCCGAATCCCAGACGGGTCCCAACTCTGAAAACTGTCCGACGTCTTTTTAAAAGGCACAACGGCCATGACAGTTTTCACGTGAAGAGCCACCGGCCAGACGCCGGCCCGGCCTCCCTCCCTCCCTGCCGAGGCGGAGACCCCAGGCGAGGGGGACCTCCCGCCGGTTTTCCTCCCAGAAAAGTGAAAGGCAGAGGGAACATTTCTTGGATTAGTTACTCCGCTACCTCCTGCGCCGAGACGGGCGGCAGAAGCCGGGGGCCGCCTGCTCCCCAAAGCTGTTTCACGTTGCTCCCCAGCTCGGCTCCCCTTCCCGGAGAAGCGAGGGGTTCTCACTCCCCCTCTCCCTCAGCGACTCGACGCCATACCCGCCTCCCCTTGCCCTCTGTAAGGCGGCACTCGCCTCCCTACGGCCGGCTCGGCCAACCCCAAGGCTAGAAGCTGCAGGACAAACCTTCAGTCCACTTAAGGCGTTACTCACCGCGAACGCAGCCCCACCAACAACGCGCCCGCCGCGGAGCCGCTCGCGCTAACTGACAGACAATTCAAACCCCAACATCCGCCGCCGTCCCGGAAGCGGGGAGCCGGACCCCGCCCCGGCCCTCGCAGCGGCTCTCGGCGGGAGGAGGCTCTTCGTCCTGGAGATGGTCCCTCGCCTGGCAGGCGCAGGGCGGCT
>JANHFX010005726.1:18955-39537 GCA_027560015.1 Chloroceryle amazona | reverse complement strand
GAATAGCTCCCTACATGGCTGCCACTAGAGCATGTCCTGAAGCACCAGGTCTACCCATTTCTTAAAAACCTCCAGGGGCACTTTGTTGCGGTGTCTGTTATAAAATGAGCTAATTTGGGGATGAGCTGGGTCAGAAGGTGCCTAAAAGGGCAGCGTTTGAGAAAATAATGTGGTTACTGGGTACAGAACAGTCAGGTTTTTGGTCATACCTATGTGAGTTCGCTAACTGATGGCGAAAAAGCTTATATGTGCTTTTAATCATCTACTGGGTATACTGGAGTTGGGCAAAGCTTGCTTTGTTGTGCCCCATTTTGTCAGGATTTGATCTTGCTGAGAGACATTGGAGGATCTGCAAGATAGAAAATGATGAAGTAATTCTTAGGTGCTGCTAAACATTGTTAGAAACCAAACCAGTTCTTTAGGACCAGATGAGATTTTATTTCATTGTCTGGCAGTGCAGCTCTTGATATTCTTTCTAAAAAGCTCCTGAGAATAATTCTGAGAAATCGAGACACAGGTTTTGTTGTTGTTTTTGCAAGATGCTTTTGCGAGCTCTGGTTGGTATAATGCACCCTGATAGTTTGCTCTTTCTTGGTACTGAAGGAAAATAACCTTCTCCCAGTCCTGTAGAGCAGGTGTTAATGGGATCCAGAACCCTGGCCCCAACTGGGGTCAATCCATCACTGTCCCAGGTGTGCTGTAGTGCCCAGAAGCCACTTGCTTTTCTTCCAGCATCAGCAGAAGCTTCAGCAATGAGTAAATATGTGTCCATTCAAATCTACCAGGAAGAAGGGAAAAGCATCCGAACATAAAGATCAGCTCTCCCGGCTGAAGGATAAAGATCCTGAATTTTATAAGTTTTTGGAGGAAAATGACCGCAAATTGCTGGATTTTGACGCTTCAGACAGCTCTGAGGAGGAGGAGGCGTTGCACGTGCCACCTGATACACTGGAGGTACTGGGCCCTGGCTTGGAGGGCTGATATCAATTATTTCAATTATGCACTTGTTAAGTATTTGAGTTTCACAGCCAGGTCCCAGTGCATTTGGGCTTAGAATGGCCCAGATGGCTGGGGAGGAGCTTCCCCAAAGATCATCTGCAGGTGTAGAGGCTTTTAATCCAGAATTCAGCTGTGGATTTGGGCTGAGCAGGAGGGGCTTGTTAAAGATTGAGAGAGCAGAGCCTCAGTGTATTTTCTCTGTGGCTTTGGCTTTGTCTCATGGTTCCCAATGATAGTTTGCTGTGCTTCAAGTGATAAATGACCTTATGGGTATTTTTCAACCTAAATGATTCTATGATGTGCTTGCTCCTTGATATTTTATGTTACTGAACACCGTGCTTGTGTAGCAAAGCTGCAGGATTTAAGTAGCTTTGTGGGATTTTTTAACTTCTAACACCTCTAATTTGGTTACTGCTTTACACAAAGTGATGACAGCAGCGTTACTAAATCTCCCTGCCTCCTGCCCTCCCCTTCAGTAGCTACTCAGCACAAGAGGTGGGGCCAGGAGAGAAGTGAGTGAGCCTTTTCTCAGTCTTGCTACTGACTTCTCTAGGAAGCAAGTGATGAAGATGACGATGAAGAAGAAGGCACAACAGTCAAACGGAAGAGGGTTTGTTACATCCCTGTGAGCATGAAGATGGTTGAAGAATGGAAAAAAGCTGCAGAGGTGAGCAGGGAGTTGGAATACAAGGCACTTGAGCATTCTTCTTTAAATGTTCTTCCACGTGTTGCTGCCTCTACAAGACCAACTTTCCATTTGTTCATCTTCCACAAAAATGTAGAGATCTGTGTCCTGCATCCAAGTCATGCTCCTAGAGCTCTCTCTACTTCAGAGTGACTTGTCTTTGCAGTATTTCTTGGGCTGCAAGATTAGAGTACTCGCACTCTGAGGGAGATGTTGGAGAAACTTGGGGGGCTCAGAAGTTGTCAGAATGGTTAGGTTTGGATTTTTCACTCTCTTGCTGAGCATCGGACCTTTGGCAGCTCCCGAGAACATTTTTGGTCACATTTTTGAGCAGTGATGAAACGATTTGCTGCTTCTGACTAAGGGGGAAGGGAAAGGGTGAATGGGGTAATTGCTTGCCCCAATTTTCTCCAGCTAATTAAAAGCCCTAGAAGCCCATTTTGGTGCAAGTGAAGGCCACTGGAGTTAGTTAACACTGTCTTGACACTGTTCCTTTGGGTTATAGGATGGAACTATTTTTGCAATCAAGTTTAAAATGAGTTCCAATACTGTCCTGGTAAGGTGTTTCAGAGTGTCAGAATATCACTCGCATTTCCTCCTCAACAGTCCCTTTCCCTCTTTCTCCAGAGAAAGCCAACACCAAAACTCTTCCATGAAATCACTCAAGCCTTTAAAGCAGCTGTAGCAACCACCAAAGGAGATAGTGGAGGGGCTGACCCCAGCAAGTTTCAAGTCACCGATGCTGCAGGTGAGTTGGTCACTGCACTGCTGCTGTGAGACGGGGGAGGAATTTGGTAGGGAAGGTTTAGCTGTTGGAAGAGTGGGGATCAGTACTGGCTGGAGTTAACTTACCCTTTCACACTGCATTTCACATAAGTAGCTTATCTTCTTCCTGGTGCTGAGTCTGCGCAGTGGTATCTCCTCTGGTGTCCCAGTGTGTGAGGTATCTCTTGGTGGGCACCCCTAGAGCTGCTGGGCTTGCAGCGTGCTGAGGAAAGGACCACTTTGTTCACCAGACTTCTTAGAGCAAAGCTGAGGCTACCTCCTGTTTGTAGTACACACTTTTTTGAACAGCCTTTGCTGCAATTTTTGCCGATCCCTCTTAGAACTAATCCTACCAGACTATTTTAAGACCTCTTTCCCAACAGCATTCCATAACCTTCCAACAGCTCAGAGTTCAGTTGCACTCTGGAGTTCACCTTCCCTTAGCTGGGACCTTCGTTAGTGTCTCAGATGGGCTGCAGGCCGTTTACCCCTAAATGAGCAGGTACTGTGTTTTATCAGCTTGTTACTGGGTGCCATCTGGAACTGGTGCTGTGGGGTGGCACTGCTTAAACCCACATGTTCTCCTGAATCCTTTCTTGCCTGGCATAGTGCTTTCTATAGCTTCATGGCTTTTGGTAAAGCCTCATTCTTCAAGACATTACAGAGAATTCCCCTGCCTGTTTCTGTGCCTTTTTTTGTTAAGTGCCTTTAATTCTCATTATGGCTTAGGGGAGATCACTGGTAATACAGACTCCTGGTCTTGGGTCAGGCTGCTTTTGTGCTTGGTGCTGTTGACTCAAAGAGCAAAGAGAAGGCCCCTTTGCCAGCAAGCTGTCAGTTGTCATCTTGCTGTTTAGATAACAAGTCTAGCATAAGACAAAGTGATGTTTTCCGGATGCTCCTGGAAATGCAAGAGTTCTGCTTTGTGAATTACTGGCTTTGGTTCCTTAGGGAGCTATTCTCAGATTAGCTGAGAAAACCAGGAATATATGGAAAATCATTTACAAATGTTTTACTGCTTGCTTTTATTCCCTTAACCAGTGTTCAATGCCCTTGTGTCCTTCTGTATCCGGGACCTCTTCCGCTGCCTGCAGAAGCTGCTTCTTCTGAAACCCCCAAAAAACAAACTCAAGTAAGTCCGGGGAGATTTCAACAGGAAGAGAATTGCATCTGCTTACATTTGGGAGGACTGCAGTCATTCAGAGCTGGCTTTCAGAGAGGGGGACCGAGCCTTCTGCCTGTGTGAGGGCAGAGTATCACAAGTGTGCCACTTCAGTGACCCTGGAGTCCCCAGGCTTCGCTTATGCAGACCATGGGATGGCCTGGGGACACTACTCTGAGTGAAGCATCACGAGTTTAGAAGAGACTGAGCAATGTCTCAACTGGTTTGATCCCCAAGAAAGACTTTCTTGCTACAAGCCTGCTCTGTTCTCAGGCAGTAACACAAAGTGTGAGAGAGATTCACCCGTGATGAAATTGTTACTTCTTGCTTTGCAAGCAGTTGTTTTTGTTCACTGACAGTATCAAGAATGTGAACTCACTGTTCTTTGTGCTGCTGAAATCTATTTGGTGGAGGGTTTTTTTTTAAAGCTAAACCCAACTCCTGCTTATTTCCAGAATGGTTCTCCCTTCCACCAGCCCGCTTTGGAGCAAGCTGCGACTGGACATAAAAGTCTATCTTGGCTGTACTATACAAGTAAGAAATTTCAGCATGTTTATGTTGCTGTGGTTAGTCTGGGCATTGCTGGGCTCTTGTTCAGGACATTTTGGAATGAGACAGAGGGACTTTTTTACCTGTAAATAACACTGCTAAAAGCAGAACCAGTAAATCAAGAATATAATTAATAAAGCAGGTAATAGTATAGCCTCAGGTGCTTATAGGTAGCCTATAAAGAAGGGCTGGGTTAATGTTCTGGCAGTTCTTTGTGTCTTAATTTGTCTGACAAATTGATATGTAGTGGGCTTTAAATTATTTTGCAGTGCTGTGCTCTATTCTCCATCTTTAATTCATTTTTTGGCACTATCATCTTGCCACTTCTTCTAGTAAATCCTAAGATGATGTTATATTGATAACCTCACATATGACATCTCCAAGTAGGATTATGCTCCATCCCAGTAGGATATTCCATCCATCCAAAGGTGCTGATGTCTGGATTTGCAAAGACAGTTCATGGATTATTTCTGAAGGAAATTGCTGCCTCTGGTTAATTTGTTTTTTAACTGCTTTATCATGCCTCCCCAAACATGAAATATTAAAACCAAAACATTGAAATACTCATTGGTCAGAAGCTGAGGAAAGGGCACTTAAGGAGGAAGAAAGAGCTGACGTCTCTTAGCTGGAAGCTGGCAGAATGACTTAGCAGAAAGAGCAGCTGGATCAGTAGAGCTGCTTTTTTTTTTTTTCTTCTCAAGTCCTGGTGCATCTTGCCAGCAGCAGAAGATTGCAGCAGCAAAGGCAAGGCTGGCAATGCAGTCTCAGTGAAGTCACCCCTGATCCTGTGCTTGTTTCTGAATGCCATCAGTCCCAGGCTTCACTACAGGCTTTTTTTTTTTGCATAGTAGCTTCTGAGCAGGATTTTCTCCCTTCTTTTTGGTGTGTGAGGGACTTGATAAAAGAAACCTGCTCAGTCCATGATATTGGCAGTGTGAGGATGAAGTTAAAAGTAGGGAGAAAAAGTCAAAACCCAAAAGCCTCTGTTTCTAGAAGCTGGGATTGCAGGTGAGAAGGGTCACTGCATCAGGAAGAACCTCTCTCCATTCAAAGTGACTTTGAGCTTGCTGTTGTCCTCAGATGAGAAACTAAACATCCCTGGGTTCGGCTGCAGCGGAACTGGGATGAACAACCTGGAAATCCAAAGATATTGTTTCTTAATAGTTTGTCTGACCTTTTCCTTCAGGTTATCTCCTTGATACCCAGTAGTATTCCAGCTTCCCATTATAGAAGTCCTAATGATTCCTTTATCACCCAGTAAGTTATCAGATAGTTCAGATGGTCTGTTTCCAAGCCTTGTGTAGACTGAGGGTGTTCTCACTGTAGTGAGACAACAGAGGCATTGGTGCCATGCTGGCTGTGAGATGTCTTAAACTGTATATAGACTTAACTTTTGCAGCTTACACAAGTGAGATTTTCCTTGGTGAGCTCAGGTGCCATTAGCCATCCAAGTCCAGTAACCTGGCTCACATTTGCAGTATGATGAACTTTCAGGGGAGTTGTTTAACCTGCTGTGTGTCTGCTCCTTTCCTGATACAGCTTTTGTGGGTTTGTTTGAGCTGCTTCTTAGGGAAGGTTGGTCTTCTAGTCCTTTGGTAACATAGAAATACCTGGAAACAGCAAAATACAGATGCTTAGTGATAAAGGAAGAGGCAACGAGGATGACACACTAAATGGGATCGTGTTTTATTTTCCCTCTGTAGCTCCTGTCTTGTTTAACAGAAGCCTCAGTTGGTGCAGCAGTCCTTCAGCACGTCAGTTCCACCGTGCCCTATTACTTGTCCTTTCCAAAGCAGTGCCGTGCACTCCTCAAGGTGAGGTGACGTGCTGTGATGTGTCATTTGGATCTGTGATGCTTTCTCTCCCCCTTCAGATGAGCCTCTCGTGGTGTTTGGGCTGGCTGCCGTGACAGTTCAGTCTCTTGTGCTTCTCTTCCCTTTTGTTTTATGGTTGTGGAAAGGCCTCCTGCTCCTTTTACAGGCCGCCTGGGTGCTGTGAAGCACTCTCAGGTGAGTGGGTGTGTGGCTCTGCGTGTAGCTACTGCTAATCCCCATGTGAAGTGACGGGGAGGTGTTCTGGGGAAGAGTCTGCTTCCTCATCACAGATGGAGTAATTGCCGCCTGCGTGCCGAGTCTGGGTGTGCGGCTGCCATAGTATTTCACTCGAGAGCTGGGGGTGGAATGTATTTGCAGAAACTTAGTCACAACTGCTGAGCATTTAAGAACAACAGAGGAGGCGTGGAAGAGCGGGAGAGGGCAACAGGGTGACATTTAAATGAAAAGCTGCAACACAACACAAAAACCAGGCTGGGAATCCCTTGGTGATAAAGCTGACTCTGTGTACAGTGATGGGAGGCTGATACACCTTGGATCTGAAGGTGTGACAGTCTGCTTGCTGCTGGAGGAGGGATTTTTTGAGTCGGCTTTTTCAGCCTTGAAGCTGGAATGTATTGGAGATGATAGTTTTGGACAGTTTCCTCTCTTGGTTGTGGAAACATCCACCCTGCCTTTCGTATGGTCTCAGCTGGAGTGTGAGGACCGAGTAAGTGCTGGTGCTGTTGTGACTGTGACAGCACCTCCTGCCATCTTGGTGTCACCTTCCTCCTCGCTCGGTTTTGTGGTGTGATGGAGAGAAGGTCAGGCCTGTCTGTAACAAAGAGGAGACTCTTTGTCCCTTCGCTTAGCTGTACTTTATTTTCTGTTTCAGCAAGCAATTACTTTGTGGAGCACAGGGGAGGAAACAGTGAGAGTCCTGGCCTTCCTTGTGCTGAACAAGATCTGCCGCTACAAGAAGGAGGTGTACTTGAGTCCCTTGCTCAAGGTAAGGCTGGTACTTGCTGTACTCTGCAGCTTTTCTTTCTCGTGTTCTACGTGAGGACCTTGGAGCATGAGCTGCAGCCTGTTAAGTAGGGCAGGTGCTGGAGGTGATGCTGGTTACCTTCAGAAAATGAAACGGGGAAGAAATTGTGTGTTGTGTCCGAGTGATATCCTCCTTCTGGAGGCACATGGGGTCTTGGCAGGGAAAGCTTTTGGCACTCTGTCTACTCATCCTCCAAATTCTTGAGGGCTTTCCTCAAGTGCTGACACACTACTCAGTGCTACTGAGCTGCTCTCATCTTTCAGCTAATAGCTGAGGTTCCCAAATGTGGTTTGCTGAGACACCACGTTACAGAAAGAGAACTGTGACCAACCCCAAGCACATGTGGCTCAAAGCCATCCTGCAGTCCTCTTCTTGCAGAGTAGCAATGGTAGGGGCATCTCCAAGCTCTGAACAGACTCATTCCCATCTGCCCTGAAGAAGGAGCAGGCGGAGTTGTTATTTTTACCTACTCTTTGAAGTGACTTGTCTTCTAAAAAGAACAACTTCACCCCCGGTTTGGACTTACCTGGGGGAGGAAGGTTAGTGAAAGCAGTATTTTGTTCTATGTGATTGTACCTCATCCTCTTCCCTGCGCAGCAAATGTACATTGCATTTGTGAGGAACTCCAGATTCACCTCTCCCAACGTCCTGCCCATGATCAACTTCATGCAGCGCACGCTGACGGAGATGTACGCCCTGGACACGCACACCTCTTACCAGCACGCCTTCATCTACATCCGCCAGCTCGCCATTCACTTGCGCAGCGCGATGACGCTGAAGAAGAAGGTGGGTGCCCGTCGGTGTGGAAGGAGTTGGCCCCTCTGAGAGGGGAGGGGAAAAGGATAGTAGCCACTTCAAGCTGTTGGTGGTGACTCCAATGTCAGTGCTCGTGCCTGACCCGTTTCATAATATGCTGAGGAATTTTTTTGCCAGGGGCAGGGAGCTCTGGAGAGCATCTCGTAGTTGCTGATGTTTAGGATTTCAGCAAGGAAGGGAAGAGGAGACAGCTGCAGGATGGGAAGCACTTTTATCTCCCCACCTTGCAAGAGTTTGTGGTGCGCTTCCCATATTCTGCCTTGGGCCCCCTTTTTCTGCTCTGTGAAGCTGCTGTTTGCAGCCTCTGCTGCAGAGCCTCAGAGAAGATTGGGAATCGCCCCGGTGTGTTCATCTTTCCAGAGAAGCCCATATGATTTAATTGAACAAAGCAGCTCAGACCTTTTGGGAGCTGCCCTGGTTTCAGCCACCTCCAGTCTGACCTCAGAAATCTGAGTCAGGTTGCTAATCCTGGCTTTATTTGTGTTTAGCAAAACAGACCCCTATAGATTAATGGTTCAGCTGCTCCCAAACATTGCAGGATTGGTGACCAGTTAAATCTCCTGGCTGTTCAGACATGGGGATAAATGAGTAGAGATAAATGAAGTCTGGGCTGCATATGCCCTAATTGGATTGCACTGGCTTCTTACACTCTCGGTCCTGGCCCAGACAAGAACTAAATCCACTCGATTTCACAGCTGGGGAGGGTGGTAGGAGCAACAGCACAACCAACATGTACAAATCCAAGCAATAAGCCAATTAATTTAAATTGAGCAGTGGGTGGCTGTGGGAGGTGATTATGAGAGCAGATTGCTTATCTTCTCTGGGCAAGAGAAGCTTGAGAACAGAGCTTCTCTGCGACATCTTGCCAACTGCTGAGAGCTGGGAGAGCTCTGCCACTTCCAGTTGTGGCTTCAGGTCCCTAATGCAAGGTTTGGTCCATTGCTTCCAATTGAGGAGCCTTGTTTCAGGGCTTAAAACATCTTGCTTCATCCATGGAGAGGAGGAGGTGACCTGGGCCTTGAAAGCCTGTCTGAAATGAACACTGGTTGGAGCTGAGGCACCTTAAGTGCAGCCTCCTGAGTTCTTGGTGCAGTTCTGGGGAATACAGGGACCTGCAGAACTCTTTGGAAGGGGTGTTCCCAAGAGACTCCTGCACTTCTCTGGGTTTATAGTTCATCTGGCACATGACAGGGAGAGGCGGGGCTTGCCCAAACATTCTTGAAACCGTTGTCTCTTGGGTTGGTGCCAGACCTGACCCATGCCCACCCAAGCTACTGAGCTAGCCCCAGATGCTAACTGAGCGTGTCACTGGGTGCCAGGCGTGCTGCTGGCCTGCTGCATTGCCTTGGCTGGTAACCATAGACTGAGAAACAGCTGAAAGCTTGTTCTCAGCTCTGCTGCCTGTCATTTTTACTCTACAACTGAAAGAGATGAGGTGGTGTCTTTTCCAAAATCAGGGAGGAGTGCTGGCTTGATCATTTGGTCCTTGCTTTGAATGTTTGTAGGAACATCTTTAAAATGAGCACTGGTACTGCCAGAGTTAATGGGTTCTGTCAGGAGGGTTTGAGTAATACAGCTCAGGAAGGGAAGCATCAAGTGGGAAGGATGAGGTGCTACATAACCAAAGGAGCTTGAGAGCAAAAAGGGAAAATCGAGACTAATTTCTTGCTAGCTTGAATCTGTAGTGTAGCTTTACACACCCCTTTTTTTCTCCTCACTCCTGATCAGCAAAAGCCAGAAGGTACTTGGCAGAGGTGTCAGAGACAGGTACTACCTCGCAGCCTTCCTACCTAGGGGAGACTAGAGACTGTCCCAGGGACTGTGGGTAAATGGAACAGTTAAAGGTTTCCTAACGCTTGGCCACATCCCACCATCTGCTGTGAGCTGGGTCATTAAATCATTCCTCTCCAATGAGCCATACTGGTGAAGAAA
Source organism: Chloroceryle amazona (assembly GCA_027560015.1). Lineage (NCBI taxonomy): Eukaryota > Metazoa > Chordata > Aves > Coraciiformes > Cerylidae > Chloroceryle > Chloroceryle amazona. The sequence goes on along the minus strand of JANHFX010005726.1, from coordinate 29,770 downwards.
AGCAGTCTGAGCTGCTCATCACTTCCTTCGGGGCACTAACTAGCACCAAATCACAACGTCACCAATTCAACAGCTGAACTTGCTGGGTGGTGGGTCAGCCACCAGCAGCAAAGCAACAGCTCTGATGTTAGTGACTCCTCCAAAGAGTACAGTGTCCTCTCGGAGAATGCTGGACACAAGTCCTGTAGAGGACCCAGAGCGAGCTCTTCTCATGTGCCACATTTTCAAGTTTGTGCCTGTGTTTTCCCTTTTTCTGCAGGAGAACTTCCAGTCTGTTTATAACTGGCAGTATATCCACTGCCTGTACTTCTGGTGTCGCGTTCTCAGCACCATCTATCCCAGTGAGGTCATGGAGCCCTTGATCTATCCTCTGGCACAGGTCATCATTGGCTGTATAAAGTAAGTAGGATTATTTTTTCCTTTTTGTAGCCATATTTCTTTCTCTTATTCAGTGTGACAGAGTAGTTACTAAGGGCTGTTACTATTATGTGATGTGGATTTAACCTTGTGTTGTAAGGAATTGTCCGAGAGCTGCTTTTGATTGAAGGATTCCATCTGAAGATGTGTTGTGGGCACCTGTATGTTTATGTGGTGAGAAAGCTGTGGTGTACATTACTCTGTCCTAGGCTGAATTCTCTCTGTATGAAGTTACAGTGTGAGTAGCCTGGACAGATCATCCTCCTGGTTGTATGAGGTAGAGAGGAAAAGAGGTCCTGAGGTGAGTCAGTACAAACAGTGCAGGATCAATTCTTCATCTCTAGCTCTAAGCACTGTTAGAAGATGCATTTTTTTGTGCATATTTGTTAGAACTGGAAGAACTAGGGCATGGTTTTAGTATGTCTCTGCTGACAAGCTCAGTCTCTCTTCCCAGCAGTTTATATATGAATTTTGTTTTGCTTTGCAATGGCTGTTAATAATGAGCATTGAGGGAATTTCTGAATCTCTGGTGATCTCTGAAATCCTGTTAGCTCTGTTAACCAGATTCTCAGCTTTAAAACACCACCCGCCTGGGCTTGAGAAACTCCCAAGTGGTGATGAAGATAAGCAGATTTAAACGATCGTTAGTGTGCATCCATCCCTCTTCCCATCCCCCATGTGCACTCCCTGCTTCCCACTGCTGCTGTAGAGCTTCAGGGGTGCTGTGGACTAATCCAGGCAGTTTTCTACCTGTCCAGGCAGATAAATTACCTCTCAGGGGCCAAGGAAAGGTGACTCCCAATGAGAACAGCAAATAGAATTTGTTGGCATCTGTGATGGACAGGGCAGCTTGGCGTGGAATACAGTTACTGTCTGACAAGGCTTTAAAGATTTGGGAACCTGACAGATGGGTTCTAGGGAGGGGAAATAGAAATAGATCCCCCCCTGGATTCCTTCATGAGTGTCCAGGATGTGAGAGGGGGTAGGTGGGTTAGCAGATGTGGGAATGATGGGGCTCCACAGACTTCAGTCTATAGCCAGGTCCCTGGTAGCCCCTTCACTCGGTGCTCGTGACTGTGTCCCAACTGGGCTGAGCCAGAGTCACCTCTGTGCCACGTCCCCTGGTGTGGCTGTGTTCATAGCAACTGAGTATTGTGCAAGAACTTGGATTGTTCCTGTTTGAGGTGAGAGGATAAAATAATCTGGCCTGCAGGTCAAGGGCTTTTTTGCTTCATGGACCATTTTCTGCATTCCTGGAAGGCCCATTTTGGAGTCTGCCTCTGCTCAGGGGCTGCTCGGTATCTGACTGCTGCCAGCAGACTTGTGGAGATGAGATGGATGAGCTGGCCCCTTTCCCTCACCCCCTATTTGTTTATCTGGGCTGCTGAGCTCTGAGAATTGTGCTCAGGTGGTGGGGCAGGATACTGGGTAACATCTGGAATGCCTTCTTTCCTTCTGCTGCTGATGTGCCCTGGGGCACAGCTGGAGGGTGGTGGTGCTGGGAGGAGACACACACACCCCCCACACCCCCAGTGCCTTCCGTACCGGGAGGTGGCGCTGGGCTCCAGCACAAGGGCCTTGAGCTGTCTGTCTGTCCATCTGTGGGACACTGTCAGCTCCTCATCCCACCCTGGCTTCCTAGGTGAGAGGTGTGGGGGAAGCACCATCCATCCCAGGCTTCTTGCTCTAGGGACGGCCCAGGGCAGAATTTGAGAAGTGATTAAACAAAGTAATGAGTAGAAGGGAGTTGCCTACTAAAATCAAAATTAACTCCCTCATTTTCTTGCTCTCTCTTGGTGCTTGTCAGAATATAAAATGCATTGAAAGTATTTTTAATAATACATATTTCAGAATTGGACCTTGTGTATGCCTCAGAGTTACATGTGCTCAAGATATGGTCTGGGGAAGCTGGACTGCTGAACAGAGGAGTGCTGGAATTGATGGTTTCTGACCTTCGTGATGCTGGGAAGAGCCTGTTACATTTTGCTTTCTGGCCTTTCAGCAAGTAGAGGGGAGAAAGCAGGTAGAGCCGCCTCCTGAGCAACTTCCCTTGGTGACCTGTCCTGGTGGGGTGGGGTGGAGGCTGATGTTGAGGGAAGGCTCCTCTGTTCTCTAGCCAGAGGAAGGTTGTGCTCACCCAGGAGCACACCAGAAGAAGCTGTAGCAAGTAAAAAGAAGCCTTGAGAAGCCTTTAGGCTGTTCTGTGCATCACAGCCCATGCCCTGTCTGCATGGGAGAAGTACAGCAGGCATTCCAAGAGGTAGGGATGGTAAGACACTAGAGAGCACTCTGCTGAAATGAGATGAGCCAGTTTGAAGGCACTGGGACCATCCTCAGTGGAACTGGGACCCAGCTGTGTTTTGTATTCCCTGTGCATCCAGCCATCGGGGCGTCGAGTGGATTGTTGCATCGCCACGCACTCTAAAATTAATGATCTTGGTTTACAGTAAATCTATACACTTAACAGGTTTATTCCTTGATCAATTAATTCCTGAGAATGGCTTTCGTCATCTCCAGTGGTGCCAGATCAGGGGTGCAAGGTAGATTTATTTCTATAATGGATCCAATGATAATTATTTCACTGTTTGCAGGGGGGGATGCAGGTGATTTATGGTGCCTGGTCAGGCATTTTTTTTTTTTCTTGCTCTCCTGGATTGCTCAGCAAGCTCTTTGGGGAGGGGAGGGGCTCATTTATCAGACTTGAGCCTGTTGTCAGTGAACTGCATGTTTAAAAAAAATAAAAAAAAGAATCCTTGTTAATGCTGGAGGCAGCAACGTCTTCAGCACGAGCGGTTTCGAGAGCAGGACAGTAATGAGGTCTGGGGTCTTTGAGGGCTAGCTCTGCATTCTCCTCTCTGCTGCTGCCTTACACAGCACTGGGGGAGCTGACCCTGCTCAGTCCCAACCTGACAAAGGGATTTGTCTCTGCTTCTTTCTTATACCTGAGTGCGTGATGGATTGAAGCGCAGGTCAAAGAAAGCCTGGCCTCTTCCCCTCCATGCTGATCGCTGGCTGTTCAAATGCACGTGAGGCCTCTGAAGGAGATGGGAATAGCTCAGGTGCTGCTGTTCCCACTCTCTCCTTTGTGATGGGCTGGGCGTTGCTAGTCCAGCTCCTTCTGCCTCAGTGATGTCCCCCAGTAAGAGGGTCACTGTTCGGGTGGCAGTGGGAACTTCGTGGGTATGCTCACGCTGGGAGCACGGGAGACAAAAGTGTCAAATGTGACCAAACAGCATCAGTGATAAACTTTATCTGCAAACCTCTTGTCTTGTAGCACTTTCTCCCAGCAAAAACTGGAGACTCGGAGCTTTGGTGGCAGGAATTTTTGTGCTCTTAGTGTTAGAGCTTGAACGTGTGTGTATTTTATTTCCATCTGCAGGACAGCTTCAGCACCTCACTTTGCTGTGCAATACTAAAGCTATCTATCAGCTCTCAAGTGTCACTAAAGGCTGTAGCTGCAGTTCCTGGATAAACTTGACCTAATAATATTATTTTTTTTTCTCTCCAGGCTGGTACCAACATCTCGTTTCTACCCCCTGCGCATGCACTGCATCCGTGCGCTTACGCTGTTGTCCGAGAACACCAGGACCTTCATCCCAGTGTTGCCATTTATCCTGGAGGTTAGTTGGTTCCTGCTGCCCTAGCAACGGCTGATGCCTACTCCAAATAAACACACTCACTAACCCCACCAACAGCTCCCAAGATTGCCCGATTTGCTCACTCCCCAAAATCCCCGCCAAACAGCAGCAAACAGAATGTATTGTTTGCTTAGTAAATAGGATTAAACTTTTACTGGCCTGTGAGCAGAGAATATCTGCGATCTGCTGGGTGCAAAAATGCATTCCTAGGTGGTTTAATGCAGCTGGAGTAGGCAAAGAGTTTACCAAACAAGAGATTCAGTGGCTCAACTGGTTGCAGTAACTCCCCAAGCTGTTATTACTCGAGCCCACTGGTGTGGGCACATCTTAGCAAAACCAAAAAGTTTCTTCGAACTGCCAACAAAGGGAAATGGAAGGAAAAAGATCTCTGTGAATGCATCGTGGCAAAATACAGTAGGTTTGGTGGATTACTGGTGTTAAGAGGCTGTCCAGCTTTCCCTTCTGTTGGGTGCCTGATGTCTCCCCACGCAGGTCCTTTGGTCAGGCAGCAGCAGCACAGCCAGGTTGTGCTGCAGGAGGGTGAGGAAGGCAGGGGCCCCAGTGGGGCAGCATGAGGCTGGGTGCTGAAGGAGGCAGGGAAACTTCTATAATAAATGACCTGAGTCAGCCGGGCTCATTTCTAATCAAGTTCTGTTGAAGCAAAGGCTTTTGTGGTTTTGTGTTGTTATAAACGTCCTCTGCAAACCACATCCTCTGAGCCTGTGGAAGGCAGCGGTGTTTATAAATCTCCTCCTGCTGCTCCCTGGCCCTGGCCTGTGTGGTTTTGCCATTCGCCTGCTTCCTTCCTCTTGTTCATGCATATTTGAAATCCTGCCAACCAGATCGAGTGATCGAGGCATCTCCACTCTGGGCTGGTGGAATGTGGGGTGAGGAAGGTTTCTCTGCTTCTTACTTTAGTGCTCGGAGAGATAAATTCTTTCTCCCTTTGGGGCCTCCCCCCCACCCCGCCTTTGCATTCCGGCCCCAACACCTTGTCTCTAATCTGTGTGTAGGGCCTCAGCCAGATGTTACCACACGGCACGTTGAGCTTCCTCCCAGCTTCCGCAAGCCCCCACACGCATCCGACCCCGCTCTCTGTGTGCTTGCGAGGTGCTACTTGGCTTAGCTGGGCCAGGTATTGGTGACAAAGGAGAGCTGGGGGCAGGGCTGATGTCTGCGTGTCCATTCCTTACGTACTCTTTCACATTAACAATTATTTTGGTTTAACTTCTATAACCCCAGGGGACTGGTGTGATGTTAAACTCCAAACCTCCCCGCAGCTGTCAGCCTTGCCCTTCTTCCTGCCTGCCTCCTGCAAAGCAGCTCTTAAATACTCTGTGGAGTTCCCAAGAGCATTCAGGGCTATTCCCTTTGTACTCTTCCCAGCTCCCCCCTCTGTTACAGAGGTATCTGGACATTATTACAACCCTGACTGTATCTCCACAAGCTTTCTTTAGGCAGGAGCAGTATTCCAGCTGTGCAGACAAGATGGTAGGAAGCTTTGGGCAGGTCACTTCCCCTCTCAGTGCTAAAGTCCCAAGGATGGTGTGATGATGCTGGGGGGAGACTCTGCATTCAGATGCCATAGCTCTACCAGCTCACAAATTCATCAGTGACTTTAGTGGTAGACATTAGTCCCATGCCATGAAACAAAATCCATTGTAAGCCTACAATCCAAACCATCGTGAGATTGAGGGATCTGATCAGTGTGTTGGTACGAAGCAGGAGCAGACATGAGGGACTGTGTTACTATTTCCCTTCCCCCTCTCCATCAAGGGAACCCAGCCCTTGCTACCTCTTGTCTCAAGCCCAGTTGCTGCTGTGCCTTTGAGACACGGCAGATTGAAGGTGCAATTCCCGCAGCTCCAGGAATTCCCCAAGCCCCTGCCAAGAGAAACAAGAGCTGTCTGCTTGATGCAACTTGACAAGGGCTGATGCTCCCTGACATGGGCATCCAGTGCAGTCTCCTCTCTGACTCTGCTTTGCAGGCTGGAGCAAAGCAGCAGCTTGCTAAAATTACTTTATAGGTAGGAGGAGGTGACTTGGGAGAGAGTGTAAAGCAGGAAGGCTTTTCTTTTTGTATTGTTGCTCCCCTTGAAGGGCTTGTGAGATCCCAGGCTGCTTTTTTTTTTTTTCTTTTAGCACTTCAATTATTGTGTGGCAGGCACCAGTTTCTACAGCAGGAAAATTGGTGGCTCATCTGCTGGAAGGCAGGTGTGGATAAACACGGTGGAAATCTCCCCCAGGCAGACTTAGCATGCCAATTTAAAACTGCCTTCCCCTGTGGAGGGTTGGGAGAGGAGGTTAACCCTGATGTGCTTAGGAAGGCACGAGTTTTTCACTGACACTTAAATGGCTTGAGTTTTGTTTTGGATGTTCTGCTTGCTTCAAAGAAAGTCCCTGGGGACCTGGAGTGCAACATCTATGGGAGTGGGCAGCAGATTGTGTCAGAGGAAATTGGCTGCTGCCAAGACTGTAGTTGGAGGATTACTAATGCTGGACATTGTCCTACATTTAAGGATAGATCTGAAGTTAATTTTCTACGAGACACAAGCTCTTTACCTCCTTCACACAGAGAGGAAAAAATGGTACTTTAAGCAGAAAAAACTGAACCACTGCACTGACTGAAGACAAGTCTTTCCTTTTCCTCATTCTCCTCCCTCCACCACTCTAGTGCAGCTCCTAAACTCTGGATCCCAGCCCTGCAGGTACCAGGGTTTGCCTGACCAGTCTAATACACTGCTACCATCAGATTGTCTCGGTGAAGGACGGGAGAGCAGTGGGTGTTGTTTATCTTCTTTTTGGATCCTCTCTCCCTCAGAAGCTGATGGAAATGCAGACTAGATAAACAGACAGAGGTCTGCTGAGAGTCGCTGACCTCTGGCACAGGTTGCCCGGGAAGGTTGTGGAGTCTCCATCCTTGGAGTCACTCCAAAGCAATCTGGACACTGTCCTGGGCAGCTGGCTCTAAGTGCTCCTCCTTGAGCAGGGCAAGTTGGATAAGGTGACCTCCAGAGTTCTCTTTCTACCTCAACCATTCTGTGAATAAAGTTTTTTTTCCCCTCAATGACACTTAAGAGGTCATAGGCAGAATAGGAAATGCAGGGAAACACACTTAAGCATTTAAAAACCTCGATGCTGTGTCTAGAACAGGTTGCTCGGATAACTAGGGGAATGTCTGTCCTTGGAGACACTCAAAATCTGACTGGACATGCCCCTGAGCAGTCTGTTCTAGTTGACCCTGCTTAGATGGCTTCCAGAAGTCCCTTCCAACCATAACTGTTTTGCGAGTGCTTCAAGCCAGCTTCTGCAGAAAGTTGGGCAGCCTCTCTGAACTTGACAATAATCAGATGGTTGCCTGAGCTGCTTAACTGGGCTCCCAGCCCTTCCCTGGGTGAAGTGGGAGGGTGACTGACAGCCCTGCGGGAAGGCTGCAGGCAGGCCCAGCAAAGCGCCGTGTCCCTGCTGTGAGCTGGCCCGGGGCCGCCAGCTTTGGGGTGATCAAAGCAGATGCCGGGAGGCTTTTGCTGGAGCCTGAGAGAAAGAAATCTGGAGAGGGCGGATGGGATGATGAGTGGGTGTGCTGCGGGTGCAGAGTTGAGTCTCTGGTTTGCACTCTGGCAGCATAAATTGTATATCTGAGCCCCCTTCCCACCAGCCACGTGGAAATCATCTGTGAGCTTGAGATTGCCAAAAATCCTTCTTCCTGCCTGTGTTGCCCTGTCCTTTCCTCTGTCTGCTAGTGGTTATTGCTTAAGCCAAATCATTGGCTTTTGACATTTTCTGGCCCTCTAGTCCCTCATTCTCGCCTTTCCACCCTGCCTCAGGATTCCTAGACATCAGTCATCCTCTCTCCCAGCCTGGCTGGTCGCTGGGCGTTCTGCGCAGCCTGGAGGTGGGAACCACGCTTTCCCCCTTTCCCACATGTCCTGACCAGCTCCCCAACACCTCGGAGAGTTTCTAAACCTCTGGTTGCCTTCCCTTGCTTGCCCCTTGGCACGTTAGGATCCCCCAGAGCCCGGTGCCTTTCACTTTAGTGTGTCTGACCTCAGGGATCAATACTACTCCTTTGGCCAAAGAAATAACGGTGCATAACGAGGTTTATAGCATCGATTCCCTAGGCTAGGGCTCTTTGTTTTCACAAGCCACCAAGCTTGTCCCTCCCTTCCAAATAACCTGGATTGACAAATAAAATGTAAAAAAAAAAATAAAATCAATAGTCGTCTCCATGCTTTTCTGGCCTGGGGGCATCAGTGTGACCTGAACACCCTCCCTTCCCTCCTCACCTCAGCCTCTAGCAATCAGTGTGTGCTGCATCCCCACCTTGCTGGGCTGCTTGGGGCCTGATGATGAATGTGCAGCTGCTGCAGAGAGGGAATAGAAATTATTTCCTGCTCAGGAGTGTGATTTAAAAGGTTTAGGGATGGGGAAAGGAGCTGTAAGTTGCTTTTGAGGTGCTCAGAAAGTATGTATGGGCACAATATGCTCCTCATCAACCCCCCTCAATGGATGTCATCAGATATGCAAATTCTTTTAAATTTTCTTTTTTTTAAATGAGATCCTGTTGCTAGTGAACACCTCCCTTGATTGCCAATTGTTACCCCTGATGGAAGTCTCTGGGAATCTGCCTCTGGATCAAGCATTTCGTGCAGTTCTTAGCATCTTTCCCCTGCAGCCTGCACCTGCCAGGCTGGGAAGGGCCACATTTGTATTGCTGCTCATTTTAGAAACCTTCTCCTCCTCCCTGTAGCACCCCTTCAGAGGAAGAGCAGCACAGCACACAGGCTTGTGGGGATGAGTAGGGACCGTTATCATTAAACTAGCTCTGGAAAACACAAAAGTAAAGGTGCAGGTCTGCCTTTGGATGTCTGCTGGGCATCCAGCTGTACCCTGCAGCTTGTGCCTGCTCATCCTTTTGATGAGCGAGGTGTGTGGTGTCAAACTCTGGGAAGGGGATGGTTTTTCTCCCATGTCCCTTGCTATAAAATGAAATGTGTCCACAGAGAACAAGCCGCACTTGTTCAAAGGCTGTTCAGTTGCAATTGGCACAAGCGACACCAGTGGGAAGTGTGTTGGAAGCTTTGCCTGGCAAGGGGTGGTTGTGAAAAGGACTTAGTGATGTCTCTGCTTCCCAGGACAATTATGTCAGTGACAATAAAATGAATTTGGTGTTTAGTCTTGCTGTTGTAAATCTTCTCACCTTAAGGGACCGCTCCAAATACACTCAAGGTTTGTAGTAGGTTTTTTTCTGATCATTAGAAGCACAAGTCTGGGGAATGAACCTCTAGTTTCTTATGCTGTTGTTTGTGTTGGTTTCCTTATGCCTGCTGCTTCTGTGGCATCATTCACACTCATGTCTAAAGCTGCTTGCTCCCTCGCTGTTCCTTGCCAAGGTATTTAAGAAAGCTGTGGGACAGTGATCAGAACAAGCAAGCAGGAATTGGGATTTCTGGATTGTCTCCTCTGCTCTGCCACCAGCTGCATGATGTCAGTGGAGTCATTTGGTATTGGTTGCGTTCTGCGGTGTGACGATCTTTACGTTCATTTTGTTTCCACTGTAGATTTTCCAACAAGTGGATTTCAACAAGAGGCCAGGACGTATAAGTGCTAAGCCTATAAACTTTGCAGTGATCTTGAAGCTCTCCAGTGCCAACCTGCAGGAGAAGGCTTTCCGAGTAAGTGGAACCCCCGCAGCCACCAGTGCAGATCTTCTCTGGAAACAACAGAGCTGCCTGAGCAATGTCCTGTAAGGTCAGAGGTTCATTTCCTGACCTGGGCACTGTAGGGTTTAGATCTTATCTGATATCTCTGTTTCTGCTTCTCCTGCCCAGGACGGACTCATTGAACAGCTCTATGACCTGATCCTTGAGTATCTCCATTGCCAAGCCTACAGCATTGGATTCCCAGAGCTGGTTCTCCCCACTGTCATTCAGGTGAGGTGTAAGATGCTTCTCGGTCGTGCCATGAATGTGCACAGAGCAGCGTAAAGTCATTTAAGCCAACACTGAGCTCGGGATGGTCCTCACAATGTAAAGGGAGAACAGTTTACCTTTTCTTAATAGTTTTTCTCTGAGTTTTGGGGAATTCTTGGGGAGGAGCAGGCAGGAGGCTGAAGGTAGGTGAAGGTAGCCGTGGAGCTAACTACTCTTTGTGGAGCCGAAGTGGCACAGAGGGCTGATAACTGCTGTAGCGATGGGGTTCTGACCAGTGAACACAGATGAGACAGCTCTTGGTGATTTGGAGTTGTCCAAACTGCTGCGTTGCCTCTGAGCAGTACCCGTGCTCTGTGAGCCTGCTTTTCCTTGCCTCCTGGCCTCCCTCGAGTGCTCTCCACAAGATGGCAATCTTCCCTCCTTTCACAGAGTCTCCATCAACTGGGGCACTTTCTCCCCAGGTCCCTCTGTACAAAACAGTCCCGTTCTTGTCTCCATCCCTCCTCCTTGCTGCACCTTACAGCAGTGCTGCCAAGCAGTCTCCTTTACCTCTTCCCTGGTCTTCCACGGTACTGGGTGTTCTCCCCAACCAGTCTGTGTTTGCGTGTTCCATTGCCTGCAATACAGCAGCCTAACAGTGCTGTGCATCTGGGTGTCCTGTGTGTGGTCGTAGAATTGTTTTGATTGGAAGAGACCTTTCATCGAGTCCAACCATTAACCCAGCACTGCCAGGGCACCACTGACCCCTGTCCCTCAGCACCACAGCTCCACAGGGGGCTTGGAAACCCCTCCAGGGGTCACGGGGACTCTCCCCCTGCCCTGGGCAG
>JANHFX010005726.1:7690-18855 GCA_027560015.1 Chloroceryle amazona | reverse complement strand
CATCGACTCCAACCATTAACCCAGCACTGCCAGGGCACCACTGACCCCTGTCCCTCAGCACCAGAGCTCCACAGGGGGCTTGGAAACCCCTCCAGGGATCACGGGGACTCCACCCCTGCCTTGGGCAGTCTGGGCCAGGCCTGGATAACCCTCAAGGGGAAGAAATTGTTCCTCAACTCCAACCTAAACCTATCCTGATGCAACTTGAGGCCATTTCTTCTTGTCCTGTCACTTTTTCCTTGGGAGAAGTGACCAACCCCACCTGGCTCCAAGGGCTCCCCTGAGCCTCCTTCTCTCCAGGCCCAACAAGCCCAGGTCCCTCAATTTCTCCTCACAAGACTTGTGCTCCTTCCCCAGCTCCGTTGCCCTTCTCTGGCCACGCTCCAGCCCCTCAATGTCTTGCTGAGAGTGAGGGGCCCAAAACTGAACCTAGGATTTGAGAATCCTTCCCTAATACTGTGCTAACCTTCAGTTTTGAATGAGCAGTGACCTCTCTGCTTTCAATAGTTAAGACTTCTCAGTGCAAAGTTCTTGGAACTTTGTTCCCTCCCTTCCTCCCAGTCCTCTCTGTTTTTAACTCCTGAGTGGCAGGTGTCATCCAAGTTTGGCAGAGGGCTGCTCTCATCCTCCGTGGGGACACGAACCTCTGCTTTGTTTTGGTGTCTGCCCCGAGCCCCGCTGCCTGCACACCTTGTTGGTAGGATGCCTCTGGTTGACGCGGGAGCATCATCTCAGTTGGGAGGCAAATCTCCTTGTTTCTGCTGCGTGGAACGGGCTGGCATCCGCCGGGCACATGGCTCTTGGCTGGCTCCCCGCCGCCTGGCACGGGCCGTTGCCGAGCTGGCAGTCGGCTGCTTTGGCTAATGTGAGCTGACAGGCTCTCTCTGTGCGAGGAGAGCAGCTCCTGCGCTCGCTCTCGCTTTGCGTGCTTCTCACTTACCGGCAGCAAACAAAGCCCTCTCCTCCCAGCCAGCAGCTGTTGAGAGCATCGAAGCTGTCAGAGCCGATGTTCTAGCTGGAATGAAAACCGGCTGACGGCCCTCTGGCACCAAGAGCCCTGTGGCTTCCAAACACACCCTGGGACCAGCCTGTGTTTCTGCAGAGAATTAACGCTATCGGATTCCTGTTTGGCTGCCGCTAACCGCAGCCTCGTGGCGTCTCCTGGGCTGGGGTGCTGAGGTTAGCTTCCCAAAATCTCAGAGTCTTCGGGAAAGTGTGTGGGGGGGGGAGGCTTTTCTCCTGGAATGGTTCCAGTTAACTGTAAAAATCCATCTGTCCCGATTCTTCCTCCCCAATGAGCTCACGCTTCTCTCAGTGCCGTGTCGTAGGGGCTGTGTTCCAGCTGGCAAGGGTTGCGTTCCTCATCTTCTGGTCAGCGGCTTTGGGAGAAGCTCAGCTGAACTGGCTTCAAGCTGAACTTTAAAACCTCCTTGCCTGGAAGGCAGGAAGCATCCCGGCAGATCAAAGGAAAGGAGAACCAGTCGGGGCAGGAGACAGCTCCAGGGCTTCTATTCTGCCCAGCTGCTGGGACACAGCCCCATGGTGGTCGCTGCCTCTGCGGGCCAGCGGGGAGCACCCAGCCTCTGCGTCTGGATGCTTGGAAGAGACGGACTCTTCCCTGCTTCAGAGCCCTGGCAGCATCTCAGGGCAGAGCTGGGAGCTTACAACTGGACAGACATCGGCGGGGGGTAGGTACTGCTGGGGGAGGCAGGAGATGGCACGATGTAGCCATGACTTGCAGCTAGGCAGAAGGGCAGGAGGTGCCGCTTTGCCCTGCCAGCAGCCACTCCTCCTGCTGCTCGCTCGCTGTCCCAAGTTGAATTGGGAATTGGACTCGATTTGGGTTCCCTGCAATGCACACGCCCAGCTGCTTTGGATCATTTATAGTTCCCTGCGTCGTTTACAGTAAGAGGAGCTGAGGTTTTGCTGTGGTCTCTGCTGGTATAAACCACTGGTGTTTAATGCTGGCAGTTGGACAGAATCAATCCCGCTAATCACAGAGCTGCTTAGCTGGGAACCGACGTGAGATGTTAACGACATCCACACACACACATACCCACGTATGTTCTGGTGGCTTTTATTCTGGAAAGATAAGGTGCTTGCATTTGGCAGAGTGGAAGAGGGCACACGCAGAGTCTCTTTCTCTTTCCTGTAGCTTCTTTTACCTTCTTGGTTGTGTTCCCTGCCTCTTAACAGAGGACCGAGATCTCATTACATTTCATTAATATCTGGGGCAGATAGTGGTGGGCCTGTGAGGGATTGCAGGGGAAGGAGAGAGGAGGGGGAAAGAAGAAGTGAAGCATACAGCTGTGAGAGCGAGCACACAACACCGACCGGCACAGATAGAGCCTGAGATTTTGCAGGATTTCTGGTGACACTTCTGCAACGAAAGAAAAATGATAATGTATGTGGCAGCGGATGAAATGGATCTGGGGCTGCAGCTGTGGGGATCAAGTGAGATAAATCGAATGACAAATGCATCTCTCAGTGGAGATAAATATGCAGCACCTATAAAAAATAAATATTTTAGAAAAGAGGGGGGTTGAGGGTAGGACAGGCTTCACCAGCAGAAGAATAGTTTTGCTGATGGTTTCTTCCCTACTTGTCTGATGGGCTGTGTGCTCTGCAGAGAGTGGGGAAGGTGTTCTTTTTGACTCCTGTTTCTCTGAGCTGGGTGTATGCTGGGGGTAAAGGGAGGTGAGAAGCTCCTGCTGCTGGGTAGTGGGGGACACTCTCCATGTGTGCAGCAGATCCTGCAGCAGTGTACCCATCAGGAGAGCAGTGTCCTGACAGAGAGGGGCTAGGTGTGACTGCCACCTCTTGATTAACATTTAATACCTACCCCCTTGGCATGTAAGATCAAGCCAGCATCTCTGGAGACATCTTCTTGGGAGACATCTTCTTCCTTCCCCCAGCTCTGTGTTTTGAGGCAGAACATTTGAAGCCCTAAGTAGGGAAGGCAGATCTGTACTGGCTGGCTAGAAACCCTTTACCTCTGTGGCAACAGCATCTGCAGGTCCAGCAGAGATGAGGGTTCCATTGTGGTTAACCATTTTCTTTTGCCTGATTGGATCTCTTTATCTAAATCAAGTGGCTGTGTAGTGTGTGTATATATCTAGATATAGCTCCAGCAAAGAGCTTGGCCTACAGAAAGAGCTGCAAGGAGCTGAGGCTGTAGAGAACATGGACTTTTTTTCCCACTGGCAGCTTGAACTCCGCTGATACTTATTTTTTTTTCAGAAATAAGTAATGTTAAAGAGTGCAAAGAGCTGGTTTTGAGCAAGGCCTCTGAGCTGGATCTTGTACAAACATCTGGCCTGTCGCTGCAACCCTTTGCATCCTCCCAACCCAGGGTGGCAGGACCCCCGGGGATGAATATGGGTGATAGATGGGACTCTGGTATGAACTGAAGAGAAAAGACACCCCATGCTGTCTGTCACTGGGGGTGGGAAATGGTTTTTTTTTTGCCGATGGGATCCGTTTATGGAAACTATTACATTGCTTTCATTCTTCCTCTCCTTTTCCTCCTCCCAGCTAAAATCTTTCCTGAAGGAATGCAAGATTGCCAACTACTGCAAGCCTATCCGGCAGCTGCTGGAGAAGCTGCAGGAAAATTCTGCCTACATCGCCAGCAGGCGTCAGAAGGCTGCCTTCGGCGTGGCCAGCAGGGAGTCTGTGGTGAGTCTGCTCCTTCCATTTGGGCTTCCTGGAAAGACAGTCAGACTCCGGCTGCTGGGGTTGAGCGGGTGACAGAGGGAGGAGGGACGAGGAGATGATGGAAACGGGAGCGTGTGGGGTGGGGCAGATGTTCACAAACAACTGAACTCGGCAGGGTTCTGATGCTAGAGCTGGCAAGAGCCTGCAGCCAAGAGCCTCATGGAAAACACGGTCCATAAATTAAACCCGTTTATTATTTATAACGCACAGACACGCGTGGAGGTGCCTTGCTTTGCTGGGGCATCTCCTTTGCTGAGAAGTTTCTTGGTTTCCATCATCCCTTTCCTGATACGTAGGTGCCAGTTCGTGCCTAAAGCGTATGGGGGATTCTGCTGCCTCTCTAAGCGTGTTGTTTCCTCCCAGCCTGTAGACACCGGTCTCCAGCAGTGCAGAACCGAGCCATTGGCACACGGATATGTGGCAGTTTGAGGTCCTGAGGCAAAACTGTCCCCATTTTCCTGGCCCCTTGTGGAGACAGAGCTATAGAATCAGGGAAGTCAGGAGCTGAACGGCGATCAGGCACCCTGGGCACTGCAGTTGCTTCTCAAGAGAAGGGTTGGACATTTTATTTTTGCTCTTTATCCAGCGAAGCAGCCTTTGCAAGCCTGGTAGCCAGTGAACTGTACGTGTGTGCCACTCTCTGAGAGCAAGCAGGGGGTCTGACTCTTCCTCATCTGGCAGGAGAGAGGTGAAAATATCTCTGTCTGCAAGGTAATTGATGGGTCCGAGTGGTCCCTCTGGCCACGCGGTATCATCAGAAAATCAAGTTCTGCAGCACTGAAAGCTCCACCTGTTGGCATGGAGCTGGGCATGGAGCAGAAGTTGCAGCACGGATTAATTTGTCTTCAGACACTAAGGGGCAAGGACTGCAGGAAAATTACCCTTTGAAATCCTGACATAACGCCAGGACACGGCAGCGCTGTTCTGGGATGAAGGGGTTGATGGAAGTGGGTTTGAAGTGACTAAGCAGCAGTTGGGTCTTTAAATGCCATTCTGGGTTGGACTGTTTTGCCAGAGGAGTTACGCTTCCCGTCTGGAGCGGAGCAGTTGTGGTTTAGTTGTTTTGTATTTTTTGTGGTCAGTGCTGTGACCACCCACCCATTCTGCAGGGGTAGAGATTTCAGCCTCCGGGGCTCTCCACGAAACAGGGGGGCTGGGGCTGGTTGTTGGCTAAATAAAACCGGCTTTCCAACAACTGCCACTGTCTGCTTTTCCCAGCAACTCTGGCTGCGGTCCCTTGTGTTGGAACGAGCTGATTATTTTACCATCTTGCTGCCTGCCTGTCTCCTCGTCTCCATTGGTGCACCTGCTTTCCCAGGGACATCTGGGTGGCTGAACCAGGCAGGGTTGGCTCTGGAGGGGCAGCAGCAGGCAGCCTGCCCTGAGTGAGGGAAGCAGGCATCAGTTTGCCAAGCCTGTTTGGAGGTGGCTCTTCTGTGTCATTTAAGGGGGTAGAGCACCAGTGTAAATTGCCTGGATTGCCTGTGCAGTTGGTATTTTTCCACTGCAGTGTGCTGTGGGAGAAGGGAGCCTTTTCCTTTGGGATGTCAGTGCTCCTGGGAGCAGAGGGAGCAGCCCTCTCAGTGCTTCTGTGTCAGGGATGAGCCACGGTGGCTTATCTTTAGTGCCCAGAGGGCAGGTTTTGTGCCCAGGTAGACCTGTGTTTTCCTCCTACACCTTTGCAAGCACATGGTGTTGATTCCCAAAAGGCCAAAAGCTTCCCCCAGGAACTGAGCTTCCCAGAACGACTTGGAGTGTCCCTCAAAGTCTGGGTTGAGTCTGCCAGGCTGTCTCCAAGCCATGTGGGGCATTGGCGCTTCTCAGGAGCAAACCCTGCCAAGAAAGGGAAGGAAAGGAGGGGGGGTGAGGGAAAGGGAGGTATTTGAATGTGCCCCTTGCCAGCAAGAGCAATTGGAAGCAAATGCTCTCTGCTTTTCCCGTGCACAAGTTTGTTCCTGCTCCACTGCAGGGCACAGAGCCCAGATTTGGAGCTAATTCTGCTGTGGAACATGTGGAAATTTGGCTTTTGCTGGGGGGAATTGCAGAGCAGTGGGTGTGCTTTTGAAAGGTGGGTTTTACCTGAGGGTCTATATTACGTAATTTTTGAAGAAGAAACAGAGTGGAGATGGAACTTTGTGCTGCCTGTGGGGGGAGTGCAGTGTTTAACATGGAAGGATCTCTCTTTGCATCCCAGCATCTGGGATAGGTGCAGCCGATGTGTTCAGCCACATTTCTCCCACATTATTTTAAGATTGAGAAATTTCCTTCTTTTTATTTCTTTGTTTTGTGCGTGTAAGAAGCAGGTTGATAGGACAAGAGGAAACAGCCTCAAGTTGTGCCAGGGAAGGTTTAGGTTGGATATTTTTTCTCCCAGAAGGGTTGTGAGCCAGTGGACCTTTAAAATCAAGTCCCACCATCAACCAGCACAGCCAGGGCACCACTGACCCCTGTCCCTCAGCACCACAGCTCCAGGGCTTTGAAACCCCTCCAGGGATCACGGGGACTCCACCACTGCCCTGGGCAGCCCTTGCAGGGAAGAAACTGTTCCTTATGTCCAACCTAAATCTGCCCTGGTGCAACTTGAGGCCATTTCCTCTTGTCGTATCCCTTGTTTTAATGATCTTTTTTATCTCTGGATTCCAGAACACTTTAAAACTAAAAGAGCTATATCAGAACAAACAGTCTTTTGCCCTCTGTGACAAGAGCCTTTCTCAGAAGCTGTCCATCCCAAACAGCATCACCAAATTCCCCGACTGCAGCCAGCAGCCTGATCTATAACTGGGGTAACCTTGTCCCGCCGCAGCGCTGGCTCGGATCGCCGGCGAAGCCGCGCTGTCTGCCGGCTGGCGTCTCTGCCAGCGAGGGCTGCTGGAGTCGGTGCTGCTTCGGCCGTGCTTCCAGTCAGCCGAGCGGGGAGCAGACACCGGCTCCAGCCCCGCAGAGCTGGAGCTGTGTTACAAACTGTCCCAGGGGGAGGTGTGGGGGGTGTGAGTCTGGGAGCTGTGGTTACCAGCAAGGGCCCGTTTGGCTTGATGGGGTATTGATAGCGCCCGTTGTAGATGCAGAAAGAGATTCGGTGCCGTTAGGGTGCCGGGGACACAAGCTGGTCACACTTTGAAGAAGTTCAGCTCCTGGTGCCAGCTTCAGAGACCACAGATCATCTCCACTTCCCTCCCAGTGAGGAGCCGAATCAAGAGCTGGTATAGACTGATGTAGTCCATGTCACAAGACACACGAAGCACTTGCTTACTGGTGTAAGCTGGGAGCTCTGCTCAGCTGTCCCTTCAGAGACCTGCTCTTTCTGTCTTGTTCATCACTGTTCTTCACACAAACTTCTTCCCGTGTCTTGGCTCACAGGCTGCAGCCACCCCACCAGAGCTCGCTCATTTCGGGGCTCAGCTCCCCAGAAGCAGCTGATTTGAGTCTGCTGAAGAATATTTTGGCTGCTGCTGTGTTTTCTGCTGGGAAGGTGGTCGGGCCTTTTGTTCCCATGGGGTACACACAGCTTTTTGTTTGTTCTCAGCCCAGGATTCAGGACACTTGTTCTGGACCTGTGCTGACCTCCAAGAGTTCCTATGCTAACCTTTGTTCTTTGTTGCTCATTCCTTTCCTCTTTTGCCTGTTTCAGTTGCTACTTGTAATCACACCTTTCTGCTTACGTTAGGTTTTTTTACTGTGGGGTAATGCAAAGCCTCTGGGTGCTGCAGTCATCCCAGTAACACATCTGGTTCTGTATGGGCTTTAAGTTAAAGGGATGTTGGCAGGTTAAGAAGAACGTATTTTAATGTGACATCCCCACACCTCTTTCACCACTAACGTGCCAAATGATTGAAGCATAAAAGAATTTTTAACCATCTAATTTGCTTCCCACCATTTATGGTGTTTGCACCTCCCTGCTTGGACACTGGAAATGGGCTCAGCACTTCTCCGTGCTCTGCTCTCAAGGCTGGGATGAGTCCAAGACCCTGTGGGGAATGTTTGTTTGAAAAATAAAACCTTGGCTGTAGAACAGGGGGAACGGGCAATGAGACATCTTTGGTACTTGGGCCTCGTAAGTGAGGTTTTGCCAAATTAAAAAGCAAGAACTGAGCAGGTGATGCCTCTGTCGAAGGAGCAGGGGACAAAGTTTATCTTGACAGGTCCTCTGATCTGTCCCTTTGATTCTTGACTTCAGGTTTCAGTGGAAGTACTTTTCCACTGCAGTAGGCTGCATCATCTGACTTGACTTCTGTGTGGGTGTCTTCTCCCTAGAGCAAGAGTAGAAGTGAATGTTCAAGGCCAAGATAATAGTGGATCCCAGAAGGGACTGAGCTTATTTGAGGAGATTCTATTGTGAGTTCTCAGCAGCCTGAGAATCAAACCTCTTCTAGAAGGGAGAAATAGGAATCTGGGAACCCACAGTTCAGGCCACCACGCTGAGAAAATTTGGTGATCTTCCATAAGCTAAAGCATCTTATGCCCCACCATATAGATGCTCCTTCATGAGACCTTGTGCTGTCCTTCAGTGCCATCGCTACCCTGTGCTTTGGTATCGCCTAAGTGAACCGTTGCACAGCCTGTCCCTTCCATCTGTTGGCTCTGCAGTGCCCAGGCCTTGCTTTACCTAAGCCTCACTAGTTCCTTCAGTGACTCTGCCTGAATTCCCACTCAGTCCTGCTTGAGTTCTTCAGTTGTGGTTGGTAATTTCCTACCCAACAGCTGGGAAAAGGTGGTTTGGAAAAGGGTCTTAACCTCTGCTCTTGAATCCTTGCGTTTGACAGAGTTCTGTTGGAAAACTACTTTGAAAACCCTTAAATTTGTCCCCCCTCTCTTCACAGGAACAGTGGGAGAAGCAGGTCAAAGAGGAGGGGACGCCTCTGACCAAGTATTACGCTCAGTGGAAGAAGCTAAGAGAGAAGGAGATACAACTGGAAATCAGTGGCAAAGAGAGGGTAAGAACGAAACGCCCGATTTACTGGACGTGATCTTTGCCCTGGGAGGGCTCCTTGGCCACTCCTCGTGGCTCTGCACCCCAGGATGCAGGAGGTGGGGTGGGACCTTGCTTAGGTTTGGAGTCTGAAGGAAAAGCTGCCTCGGTGCTAATGCAGTGAAAGTGGCTGAGCTGGGCTCTCGGCCAGGGAGCAGGAAATAGATATAATCAGCATCTGCAGCATATGGTGGGGAACAGTTAAAATAATCGATGGGACAAGAGGGTGATTGGCTTGGAGACAAGTCCCAGAGCATGGTAGGAGACTTGGGAGATCCTAGAAAAGCTCTGTATCATATACCAGGCTGAGATAAGGCCAGGAGGCTGCGGTTCCCTGGGGCAGCCATGCAGAGGGAACAAAAAGCATGTGTGTTTTCTGTGCAAATCCAGCAGGAGAATGCGGCCTTTGCAGAAGGGAAATGAGGGGAGAGAGCTAAGAAACAGCAGAAGTGATGGCTGTGAGTGGGGCTAATGTCTTGCCCCAAACTGCCCCTGCTTGTGTGAGCTGATGCATTCTGGTACTGAAGCAGCTACCAGAAGGGGAGAGGAGATCAGCCCGCAGTGTCCACAAGCCCCTGTTTCCTGTTAAAGGGAGGAGGGGAACTGGGGCTCTGTGGGGTGGCCAGGACCAGCTGAACTGGAGAGCTCTTCTTGAGAAAGGTTGTTTTTCACTCCCCTTGAGCAGGATTGGTTCTGCACGGCATGGGCCCGAGAGGGTGACTCCTTGAAAGGAGGAGAACTCTGAAGGGCAGTGACAGGGACTTGTTTTCTCTTGGAGAAAGTGGGCTGAACAGATCAACTGTAGAGAGACAGGGCCTTGGAGCTCGCTTTCCACAAGGTCTGTGGCTGCCTGGCCTCTGCTTGGTGAATGGGGCCGTTGTCTCTCTCGGTGGGGACCGCTGGCTTAATGATGCAGCATTGTGAGCCCCAGCAGGAGAGGGAACACCATGAGGCCCATTAGGGCTGGGAAAATCCATGTCCTATTAGCAGCCATTGGGGGAAAAAAAAAAATAATAACAGAAAAAAAAAAACAACACACCAAATCAGCCTGGCTCTCAGCTGCTGTGAGCTGCAGCTTGCCTTATATAACAACGCTGACCCCGTCTGCCCATTCCATTTGCTTTTCCCAATGGTTTTTAATGGGATGTAGACTAATCGGCTTCGTGAGACTTAGTAGATAGTAACCCTCTAGCTGGGGATTAAAAGCCTGGCCCCCAAATTACCTAATTACTGCTACTGCATGATGAACATGGGCTGTATCTGTGAGCTGTGGCTCGGTACAAGTCTCATTCCTTTGCTTTGTTATCACTCTGCAGCTTGTGGGGCTTTCTGGTGCCTTTATTTTGAGGTGCCCGTTTTGAAGGCACTCCCGTGGAGTCTCAGAAAGCTGGAAGTGGCACAACTCAGCATGACTCAACCCCGGGTCCTTTTTAATATGCCCAGGTGAAGTTCAACCAGTACTAATGTCACCCAAAGCCATGGGCTGCCTTGGGAAATGGGGACCTTGCCAAGGCAGCATGAAAATACAGAGTTGTCCCATCTATAACAGCCTCTGCTACCTGCTCTACATCCCTGCTACCTGCTCTACATCCCTGCACGGGATGCTGGAGAAAATGTTCACAATGTTAAGTCTTTTGCTCTCTTGAGGTTTGGAGAAGACTGCTCCATGTCCTGTCCATGAGACAATTTACTCGTACACAGCTCCATTTCCACTTCAACCTACTAAGGGATGTGTTCCAGGGAAACATCCCAGGCTTAGCATGTGTCAGGAGGAGGGAGGAGACCTTGGGTATTTTTTGCATTTAATTTACTGCTGCTGAGGAGTAGCAGTGACTGGGGTCGTGGAGGACAGGACTCTCCAACAGCAACTTGGGCAGTTGATGCAGCAGATGTTTGGTGTCAAAAATGGGTTTCTGCTGTCGTGCCACCTCTGGGGGAGGACATGGTGGTTCAGGTCTTGGGCTGCAGGAAGCACTGGAGCACTTCAAGCAAGTTGTGTGCTGCTTTCTTCACCCGTCTTCCCAGCACAGAGCCAGCTCAGCAGGTTTCTGCAGGGCCAGTGGAAGGAGAGGAATCTTCTAGTGGAAAAGAGCGTGTGAGAAGGGAAGATGATATAAAATTATGACCCTGAAAAATGGTGGTTGGTGATTTGCTCCCCTCTCCCCTTCCCTGGCCAGCTTCTGACTTTCCATCCAGTGCTGCAGGTTATTGCTTGTAAGTGCTCAGCTCCCAGAATCAATATTGCCCAGCTGGGGACCATAACCGAGAAACAGGCTGGGAGAAATTGCTGGAATTGGCTGCAGGAGCAAATGTACACCTCCCTTTGTCTCCCTCCCCCCCGGCCCCATTCTCCCACTCTTCCTCTCTCTGCTGAGAGCAGCCTCTCCAGACGGACCGTGCTCTGCTGCTGTTCCCGCTGGGGGAAGCTCACGGGAGGCTTGGAGTGGTTGTGGTCAGAGAGGAGCGTGTTGAGGGGTGGTCC
>JANHFX010005725.1:0-36711 GCA_027560015.1 Chloroceryle amazona | reverse complement strand
CAGTGGCCTTGGTCTGCACACCAGTTCTTGGTAGTAACTCTAAACATGGGCTGTTATCACTGCTGGCAGCAGACACTCTCTGTAAAAACATGCTCCTAACTTCAGAAGTGCTGTTAGTTAGAAGTATAGAACTGAAAAGTAAAATCATTGAACAGAATTAGTCCTGTTTTCACCCAACCCAGGACATATGGTTTAAATGGAGTTTGGCTGGATTTAATTGGAAAAATTAACAGCTCCTCTGTTGCTTTATTTACAGACCTAGAGTATGTTTTTCCAGATGTACCTAATCTCAGTCATTGTTCTATTCCCATTCTATCCATCACCTTCTTAATTCAAAATCTAGTGGTCAAGCAACCAAATACCAAAGTAGTAAAACACTAGTACATGGTGTTCATAAAAAAGTTATCTCCATCATTTTCCACATAAACAGATGCCAGTAACTTAAATCAATTCCAGGATTAAACAGCCTGCCTTTTCCTTCTCCCCGCCCCCACCCACCCCACTACCACTTCCCTTGTCCTCTTCTCATTTACACACAAACATTGTTCAGTGTTACCCCTGCCCATCTGGTACTTGCACTGTGTCAGTGTACTCAAAGCATTTCAGTTTCAAAGCAGTAGTATTGTCAGCTGAGTATTTTTTGGTTTTAAAAAGTAACACAAAACCACAGGAGCAAATTGCAATTTTGGTTCCAATCACTCCCCCTCTGTGGGACAAGGTGGACTATTTTGGGTGTATCTAATAGCATGCTGGAGGTGAAGAGAGCCATATGGTCTGCAGAGATACCGGTATAATTCTGCAGGGTTGTGGTAATGGAGCTGCCTGCCCCATCCTCTCCCACTGGATGTGGCAGGGCTTGGTGCTGCTGTGGAGCCAACCTGGTCAGCAGCAGCTTGACTCCTTTTGCTGTTGCAGCCTACTGTCATATTTTTGACACTTCATTCACCTTGACCTGGTTTAACAGAAATACTTTTCCCCACATTTTCTTTCAGCCTCATACTAAGTTACAGAGAAATGCCATCTTGGAGTTTCACAGCACCTTCAGACCAGCTATCCTAGGAGTCCTGTTTGCATGCTTTCTCATGGAATTTTGTACATCCCCAGAGCATAGACATGGTTATTTTTCATGCCATTCTTAATGTATTAGAGTCAAAAATAGAATTACCCTATGTAAAATGGAAGGACTTTATATCTCTGGAGGAAGAGCAATTTACTGCAACAGAAACAACTTCAAGACACAAAAATAAACCCTTGGCATTTTTTTCCTGAGAGGATGAGAAGAGGGGTGTGGGGGAGAAGAAATTACTGAATCAGTACCCAATAGTCTGTTTCTTAGCTGTGCTTTATCTGTTTAAAGGATGCATATTGCACGAAGGCCTTGTTTAATATTTAGGGCTGATATTGCCAGGCCTTGTTTTACTAACTGCATAGTATTATATTCCTGCTGGGAATGACTGGCTCCTGCATGCCAAGAAGACTTCTGTGGAAGGAACAGAAAGCATTTGAGCTACAGAAGCCCAGGGAAATCAGCACCTCCTGTTAACCAGGACTGATGACTCTGGGATTGCTAAGCATCAAGCTCACAAAAGCACAAATGCCTCCATAGCCCTCTTTCCCTTACCATACTAGAGAAGGGTATGAAAGAACACACAGAAAAGCTTATGCATCCTGATCAAGAATTCAAGTCATTCAAGAAACTGGACTCAAATACCCCAAGATCTGTTGCAAGTGTCACAGTGTTCAAATATCCAAACATTAGAAAATGGACATAGGCTACTGCCAGGCACCACTTCCACCATCTACACCAGGTGAAACTTAGATAGAGGTTCAGTAACATTTGCTTCTAGGACACTTCAAGTAAATAGCGAAGCACAGATAAAACAGGTGGAAAGCACCTACTATATAGTTGTGCACTGTCTGTCCTTGCACTGTTTTCTCTTTGTGTGGTTTAGGGGGTGGGGGTGGATTTTTAAAAAGACAAGGGTTGACTGAGTTATTACTATATTCGTGGAGCAAGAAAGATTGTATGTACAGAAAGCAGCAAGCCTCAGCAACTTTAAGTGAGGTGATTCTACCTGCTGGCTTACTGGGTGGATTTTCTATTATTCAGTGCTTATGGGTTGTTTTGTTTTGTTTTTCTCTTCAAGATTTTGCTCAAAACAGAATCTACCAATTTGGAAACTAATTATAAAGTAACACTGCAAGCAGGTTCTACAGATAATCTTTAAAGAGAATAATTGCATCTGGTTAAAACCAGGATAGCTGCAAGGTCTTCAAAGGTTTCTCATGGCTCGTAAGAGTCTCAGTGGCAAATAATACTTTGGGAAGAAAATCCTTTATTTTCTAGCTAATTGTTATTTTTGAGTGGAAGACAGTGATGGTTGAGTACGTTTAAAGAAGTCTGTGAGGCTTTTTTTCCTTAACAAGGTAATTGATCATCGTTCATTATATGCCTGATACTCCTCAAGAGACTTTGTCCCATCTAAGCAATAAAGAGTTTCTTAGTACGTATCAAAGAACTCATTACTGTCTTCTTGTGAAAATTGCATGGCCATACATTAAAACAACCATAATTTTCCTATATACATAATAATTGTCTGATTAGATATTTTTGCTACATTGTCACCATTATACTTGATTTTTACATGCAGTGTCTTTAAAAGGAAGGTGTAAGAAATGTGGTATTTCTACAGAAGACAAAGAAAACTAAACACAAAATGTTTCAGAGACTGAAGCTAAACTCTGCAAATTACTGCCCAGGATTTGCTACATAGCATATATTATGGGGCAGGGGGAGATAAATAAATACATCACTGACAGTTTGAAGGCCCTATTGCCACCAAAGAACTATCTGCTGGGTTTTGTGAGCTATCCATGCTTACCTCAGATCATGCTGTACTGTTCTGGATATGTCAACATTCCTGTACACTCTAAAAGATTATTTTATTTTTTTTTCTGACCAAAGACAGCGTTTAAAGAAAAACCCACTAATATAATATATGTCTCAAACTGCAGGAACAGGATCAGTAAGTCATTGCAACAATGTAGTAACCAATGCCCCTGCATTCCCATTCCCTAAAGATCAGCCCAGGCAATGCCTTGGTCTATTATAGCTCAATCTGTTGGAAATAACCCCCTTTGCTGTTCATGTGCATATGTTCTGCCTTGCAGTGGCAGGCAGAGTTAAACCAGCATTTTCTAGGGCATGGATGTTCTGTTTTTTCAATGATTTTTATACTTTCTACCAGTGTAATGAGCTGACATTGAAAGACTTCAAACCTGTTTATAAATCCAGCAGTCAGTTTATCAAAACCTCTTTCAGTTGTATAGTAAATCTTAAAAAACCCAAATACCACAGTATTTTACAATCACTCCTGGCAGACAGACTTAGTAGATTCTGTAACACCTGAGCACTTTTAGATAAGAGCAAAGCCTTGTTGGTACTCTGTGGTGTACCTTGGGGTGCTATGTAACCAAGCTCTGCCTTGTTTACATTCACTGTCAATGCCAAAAGTTAGCCAGATGTGTTTGCTGCCTTGGCAGAGCTTCCCTGCATGTTGCAAAATGGGAGGTCCAAAGTTTGAACATTTTAAAGTCACTCTTCAAAGATACCATTCTCTGTGCTGCATGACGGAGACTCATTTAGGTTTTGGTTCTGATATACATAATCATCTTTTTAAAATATTAAGAGCTTTATTAGCCCTTTTCAGAGAGGTGACTTTGTTGCTTGTGTGTGCCGAGCTCATACTTGGCAGGCTAGACCCAAGGGCTGGGTCATTAGCAAAGTAGTTGCTGCCTGGTATCACTCTTTGCTTTATGGTGCAGGGACACAATGCATGGAGGTGATCCTCACTGAGCCTTTTTTTCAGGGAGTCATTTTCTATCTCACAAGCTGGATGTGAGGTTTCAGGATATGACCAAGTGTAAAGTCTCATTTGTAATGTAACATAGGAGCCATACAAAATCACAGCATCATGTCAGCTGTGCCATATAATCAAGGGGGCTCTTGTGAAGGTTTCCACACTGTGGGCCAGTTTCATCCACAGGATAGTGCTGTTACCCAGATACTACTTGCCAGCTACTGCTTTTAGACACGGGAGAATACAGCAATGTAGTTCAATTCCCAGGCAGCTACTGGGGATAGCAGGAGAAAAGCTTAGACAACCTTTCTTGGCAACTCCAACAGACCTGATTGAAACTACAGCTGAGCTCCTCTCACCCTGGATATCATCTCTGGAGGCATTACCAAGACAAGGACAGCAGTTTAACTGCTCATGCTGAATTGCTCCTCTTCTATTTACAGAAGAGGCTCCCCAGCCTACTGCCACCGCTGCCAGGTAATGAAAGGCACACTCTGGTATGTAGCACCAATATATTAGTAGTAAAGTAAATGCCAAATACAAGTCAGCTGCTGAAATAAGACTATCATTTTGAATCTCCAGTCACTAGATTCCCAGAGAGTGCATTTTTGCACGATGATTGCTGCTCATATAAAGCACTGCAAGGAAAAATGGTCTTTCGTTTTTTCCATTCAGTCATGTTCTCTTTGTACAGGACTGTTGCTGCCATTTTCAGCATGTCCAAGTTTTGCCTTCAGATGTTTGAATATGGGTACGTTCTCCCAGGATCATGTAATTATCAGTCTGTAATCTCCTGTTCCACTACCGAAATAAGCAACCCTTTTATCTTCCTAGTAACAATTTAGAAGTGTTAAAAAGTTGGAGCACCAGGCCCCTGGTGCTTACACATGTTTAAACTGGTCCTCCCTGAAAGCTGATATATTCCATCTGGTCTATTGGATTCTTTGGCTTAAAGTTACTGGAAACACTGAACGTTTCTTCTGTGGTGATCCTGTAGCTGTCCAAGAGTAATACACACACTTAGAGCTAGCTCCCTGGCTGCTATGTACTAAAATACTGTGCTTTTAGTGCACTTTTTTTCCTGTTTGCTTTTAGAATTATTTAGAAATACTGAATTGTGCAGTTCACTTTTCTAACCAATCTTATAGCATGTAAGTGATACTTAAAGGCTAAATAAAACAACTTTGCAGTTTGTTACCTCTAAACATTTTGCCTGAATGCTGCAAATTAAGCAGCTATATTTTTTTTGTTGCTTTTCCACATTCTCTGTTCCAAATCTGTGCTAGCTTTTTCTTGTCCTTATAGCTTTACATAACAGCATAATAAAAATAATAAAATGCCCCAATCTTCTTTTCTTCAAAGGTTATTTATGCTTTTTTAACTATTTACATCAAGAAAGAGAGACATTACAGGTAACTCCAGATTAAAATGAAACAAGCTGCTAGCCCTGTAAATTATCAACACCAGCAGCAACACCAAATCCACTACTCATGTAATCCCCTGCAAGAGCTTTATGATACAGCTGACTCATTCCTTCTCATTGGCATTCCAAGCTCTCAGGCAGGTATGTCACTAGGTTAAAATACACAGATGCATTCAAACTGGGTCAAAGAAATCATTAAAACATCATGTTCCTACAAAAATTTTCACAACCCAGCTATCTCTTATTGTTAGACTCTGAGAGCATGGCTATATCCCTTGGCTTAGTCCATCTCCCACAAGCCTGAGCAACTGCTAGCAGCTGGAGGGATGCCCACATTTCCAGCAGCCTTGCTGACTCCTTAAAGCCTGTCTTTTGCTGCAGAGGCTGCACCACATTTGAAAACCGAGGGTTCAGGAATATTAAAAATATTTCAGCCTCTTCATCATCTTTATTTTCCTATGCATTTAGCCTTTTGCTTACCTACAGTACAGCTGAAGCACAGATGCAGGGACCTTTTCTGATTCCCATCACTTTCCATTCCTGCCAGCCTGGGGGGGCCCACTGCAGTCCTTCATCTCCTTCATGTTTTTAGCTCAGTCCTTTAACTTAGAACAGCTCAACTCCCATCTCCAGGGTGCTCTCAAGCTGAGTACCCCACACACATACATACATACATACACACATACACATGCTCAACAGAGTAAGTGGGAGTTAAGGCACATAGGTCCATGTGTGATTCACTTTAGAACAGGTAAAGGCAATGGTTGTGGTGACTGATTCAACTAGTAAAAGCTGCAGCAGACACTACAGCAACAACGCCCAGTGTCAGACATCATTCCACATGCATGACAAAACCAAAGAAATTAGTTTGTATCCCTTCTGTCCAAGCAAATCTGCTAATACAATTGAAAATGCACTGGATAAACTCCACAGAAACTCTTCAGGTTAACTCCTGCGCTCTCCAGTTTTACCTGTGAAGCAGCACTCCCTCCAGAGCTCACTTCACCATGTCTTTCAGCCATTTGTCAGGAGAGAAAATATCCTGGCTGCAAAACTTTATTTAGTTTTTGACTAAGAAGTGGCTAACTGGGAGAGAAATGGATCTAATGTGCTCGGGTGGGGGGAGGGGCGGGGAGTGTTTCCATGTCCACATAATTGCTTGAACAAAATGTCCACCATATTCTCTTCTGGGCGTAGTGGGAGCATGTTCTGGTTCACTGGTTCCACCGTGGGTTTTGTACAGGTGGCTGAATGGTATTTACATGAAAATAGTATTGCTGAGCATTTAGTTCTAACCATTTTGTACTTGGTACAGCCATCTGGAATCAAAATATTTCGAGAATATTACAGATGCTTTTTCATTTTAGTCTCAAAAACTCTTAAAATACAACTCTTACATCCATTCTCTAGAGTTGCCAAACTTTTTCCGCACTTCTGTTATTAAGCAACTCTGTTATTAGCCAATCCTGTTATTAATTTTAGTGGATGTGAGACATCTTTGTCATGTTCAGCACTGTGTGCCAGAAGCTGGCCCAGCACTGGTGTGGACTGGTGTAGCATCCTGACCACAGGACTGCCTAAGCACAGGGAGCCTCTCCCCTTCATCCTGCCTGCAGCTGAAACAGCTCTGAAGAGTTGCACTTTTTGAAGGATGGAAGATTTCTGTGGGATCAATCCCATTGCAAGGGTTTTTTTTAATAGCTGTTATCATACACAACTCTCTTGATGACAGAGAGACGGAGACAGCAGATCTGAAGGAAGAAGTGGTCCTTACTTCAGTAAAAACTAAGATGTCAGATCTTCTATAATGGCAGCTAAGCATTACCCAGCAAAGCAGTATGCTCAGAGGTTGGTTTCTCATTTTTAGCTTTGGTGTAATGTTCCTGGAAACTAATAGCATCTATATTGTTGCTGATTTGTTTTGCTACATGTAAGAAAGCAGAAAACAGAATTTCTGCATGTAGGAGGCAAAGATATATTTTGTGTAACAAGCTGCAGTAAGAAAAAACTGCCACAGTAAATCTGCAGTCCCTATGAAAGCCTGAATTTAAACACATGGCTAACCAACTGAGATCTTTGAAAGGCAAGGTGTCACATTGGTGTCTGAGCCTTACCTGATTTTGGAGGCAGGAATATAAACAATTTATCCAAACAGTTCCTTTCCTTTTTCTTTTCCTTTCTTCACTGCTGTAGAACTGTGTCCCCACCAAGTCCTGCCCTTCCCCACCAGGACCTCGTCTGGTACAGGTGACAAAGAATTTCACCACAAACCACAGTGGTGCAACTAATTACCTGCTATTACAGAATTTACAACTGACAGAGCAACACAAACCATGGGAGGATGTGTGGAAAAAAGAGTGTTTGAATCTGCCTGGTTTCTCAGGTCTCCTGGCTGGCGCAGCTTAGCTGTTAGAGATGCCATGGTGAGACTGGAACTGGAGAGACAGGAGCACAAAGTGGTGATGGAGGCCCACTCCAGGGATAGGAAGCATGAAAAGGTCTTTGAGCAGGGGAGAGCAAGAGATATAAGAGAAGGGGGAGGATATGGCATTAGGGCCTAGTAAAGAACATGATAGAGGAACGACAAGTACAGCTTCTAAAGAAAAGTTTAGCAGCTCCAATGGAATAGCAGATTATTTTAATTTTAGAAAGATTAGAAGGAGTTCAGTCTTGTGCTGCTAAATAGTAGATCCCACACATGGGACTTGCCACAGAAAACCAGTGTAGCCCTTTGGGCTGTACCGCCTATTTCATAGCTTGCACCTTTCACTAGGAGCTGTACTGTCATCATTTGAGATACCAAACCCAGCGGTGTCACGAGGGAGGAAAGCCATCTTTGCAAAACACATTCAGTTCAGGTTTGCACATAAGAGCCAGGACTTCGAACACAGGAACATAATTCGGAACCACTTTTTTTTTGGTGCCAGATGAACCTGTCTTCTGATAAGCTTAGTAGAAGTTTTTACATGCTAATTTAGCATCAAATTTTGACTCTCAAAGATGACATAGATGGGAGGGCCACTGCATGTATGCGTGTTTGAGAATGTGCTGGTGGTCGTGCTGGTTCTGGCTCTCCCACAGATGCACTGGTGTCCCAAAGATGCAGAGCATGTTAGGGAAGACATGGTACTATTCTAGTCACCACAGCTGCTGTCTTTGCTTTGAGCTGCAGAATTGCAACAGCTCTGCAAAATCTCCCTGGAGCAGAGCTGAGCATGGCAGGAGCCAAACCGGGCTCTCACCTGGTGAAAATGATACAGGGGCTGAATTGTCATGAACATTAGTATAATTAGCATTCTAAAAGTCTACTGCAATTATTTCCAAGTTTTGATCAAAACAGATACTGAACAACTGCATCCACTTGATAAATAGGAAACACTACAGAAACAGACACTAATATTAATTTTCCATTTTACTGTCAAATGCATGTAACTATTCATCATGGATACTATTTATATACCCATGTACTGCTAAGTGAAAGAATGCTTTCATCCTGGTTTTATCATTTCTAGATTAAATCACAGTTTTTCTATTTCCTCCAGTCAGCAGCTCAGCCCCACAATTTTCTCTCTAAATGACAGGCAATCCTTTTAAGCACATTGAATTATTTTTTCCAGGTGGTTGTTCAGTTAAAATTAAATATTAGTCTTTCATATTTCTCAGCAGTGCAGCTGTAGCACAGAAAGATGACAACTTTAATGTTCTAGCTGATTTGAAAAATAGGATTTAAGCAGAAGACTTTGAATTTAAAGTGTTACTTATCTGAAGTGAGCACTGGCACCTAGCACCCCTTTTTCCTCATGCAAGGATGGTGACTATGGGTAGAAGGACTGGCCACAGTGAACCCACAGCAGTGTAAGCAAGAACACCAATCCAACTGCATGACTGACAGATGGTGGCTGCGCAGCAAGGTGACAGCAGGCACGTGCTGAAGACTGGAAAGGGCATCTGCAGCTCACCCAACCAGCCTAAGACCCACTCAGGCTCCAAAATCAAATCAGCAACAGAATATTTGAAATTTATTGTTATTTTTAATCTCCTAGTGGTTTGATTTCCAAGCAGGTGGTAAAAAACACAGTTACCTTCATCCCCCTTGCACCAGCCAAGGCTCTGGCCTCCTGGTGAGCAAAGCAAGGTCCTCAGGGGGCAGGAAAAGATGGGCATCTCCTTTTTGTGAGCAAATACTGAGAGAGGATGTGAGGGGAAGATGAAGAAGGTGTCTCATACCAAAGAGACCACTCTGCTGGTTCTCAGTACTCACCTGTAAGCCTGTCTATATGCAGACTCATCAGCATTTGCTAACAACACTAAAATGCCCTTTGATCCAACAGAGACTTCACTACCCTAGTATTAAACTGGATAATTATTCCATATGAAATCATTCTGTTTCCTTTACTTTGTTCATAGAAGGTCAGTTAAAAGCCAGTATTAATGTGAAAAATGAAGGTCAAATTAATCTCTGCCAATAATTATAGAAGTTCATTGGATAAAGTCAAGCAGGAGTAACCACATGCTCGGGTGCTATGCTGAGTGAAACTTGCACAAATGGGTAAAAGATAAATCAAAGATAATTCTTTGATAAATGTAGAGCAAGTATCTCTGGTATTTTCATCTGGAAAGAATCACGTGAACTGAAGCACCAACGTTTCACAAAAATAACATTCTTCAAATTGGTTAGAAAGAGGAAAGGCATCATTACTAGAGATTGAAATAAAATAAAGCCATGCTTCTGAATCTGCTTTATTAGCCCTTATGTGAGACACTGCTGAGTTGAATAGTTTAACAATACTGCCTCCCAATGTCCAAAGTCTAACTGCTTCAGGGTTGCGTATTTTTTTGTCAGTATCCCATTTTGCTTGTCTCTGATGCTTACATATTATCTTGAACACAACATCTCAACAGATTTCTCTGGCAGGAAAGCTTTAATATTGAACTTCAAAAGTAAAATATTAGCAAAAAAAATCAGCATAGATATCCCCTGCCAGAATATTCCATTACTAATTTCTAAGCAAATATCGCAGTGACAGCAGGATCTGAAACATGGATGTCTGAGACCCCAAGGATACCTGACAATAGTGTTGGAATTGTTCCTATTATTGCAATCATGTCTATATGTAATGAACAGTGATACAGAATGCATCAGTTAAGCGCAAAGGTACTAGTTTTCTTAATTGATCATGAAAATTATTCGCCAAATAAAAATAACATTTTCCCTCTTCTTTGCTTTCCCAAAACAGGTCCAGACTGTTTCAGTTCAAAGAATCTTGCACTACAAGCCCAGAAAAAGATCCTGAGTAAAATGGCAACTAAAACCATGGCTAACATGCTAATTGATGACACAAGCAGTGAAATCTTTGATGAGCTGTACAAAGTAACAAAGGAACACACAAGAAACAAAAAGGAAGCCCATAAAATTATGAAAGACCTGATTAAGGTGGCAATAAAAATTGGGATCCTCTATCGAAATAACCAGTTCAACCAAGAAGAGCTGGAAATCGTAGACAAATTCAGGAAGAAGCTGAACCAAACTGCCATGACAATTGTCAGTTTCTATGAGGTGGAATACACTTTTGACAGAAATGTTCTTGCAGAACTTCTGAACGAATGTAAAGACCTTGTGCATGAACTAGTAGACCGACACCTGACACCGAGATCCCATGGGCGCATCAATCATGTCTTCAATCACTTTGCAGATGTGGAATTTCTAACTGCCCTGTACAGTCTTGATGGGGATTGTCGGCCATACCTCAAAAAGATCTGTGATGGCATCAACAAACTACTTGATGAGAAGGTCCTTTGAAACTAAGCTCAAAACCAAGAAACCAGACAAAAACTTCTGTCTGGAACGACCCACCCTTCATGAACTGTAGTGAGCAAGCAAGCATCCTTCCCACTGGTCTCTTACTACAGTCTCCATCGGGGGCCAGAAAATGCTCACCAGGCTCATAATGACATAGAAAACTTAAATCAGAAAGGTATCGATTTTAATGTTTTCTTCAGATAAATACCATCTTTTCCAAGGAGTGGAGTAAAGAAGGCTGCTGATGTATATTGTTCAGAAACAGACTGGTATACACCATGATCATAATAGCTTTGTGTTCAATGCTGAAAACATGAAAAGAAAGTAAACACAAACACATGGCTATGGGAAAGTAGACAGGTGAAAGAAAAAAAACCAACCCAACAAAAAAAAGCAAGCATGGAATTTACCCCAAGGCCCTTGGTGAATGTTATTATTTCCATGCTAACTGGAAAAGTTTAGACAGAAAGCAGGGCTGTAACAGATTAAGCTCACTATCTTCAAAAGGATCAGGCAACAATCTGAGAAGGCATCTCCAACTTTACATGGTATTTAAGTCTAGTAAGGGAATAGAAGTGGAAGAATATTTCAAGAACTGCTCTATGAAGCAATATTTTCATTACAGGATTTTGTTTTATACCTGTTAATAACAGAGAGAATGTTTTATTCAAATTTTGAAAAACATTTTAGTGTTTCAAGCTCAACGGTAACCAGAAAATTGAAGTAGCACATCAGTTTCCCCACTCTCAGGGTTTATGTATTTGATAACATCAGACAAGTTTAGGCTGAAGGTTGTGCTGCTTTGTGCTCTTATTGTTTTGCCTGACACAGCAAAATACTCTTTGTGAAGATTTTGAAATTGCACTTGTGAAGAGGAGCACTACTAAGACACCAGTAGAGCAACAAAGTAATGCTTACATCCTGTAACCTCAAAATATTCAGCATAAAGTGTCCATGATATTAATTTCTGCCTCCAGTAAAAGAGAGGAGTGATAATAAAGGAATTGCATCTGCTATGCTTGCAGTGCCATCCACATGTAGTATATCCACTGTAGTCTTAAGAAAACAGTTGCAGGGAATGCGATGAGCTTCACGAATGACATCTTGTTTAGAATGTTTTCAGTGACTTTTTTTTTAACAAACCATACCAACGTCTTCAAACTGAAAACATTTTGCAAATAAATATTCATTTCTGTACAGTTTTTTAGGATTAAGGGAAAACAGCAGCAGAGCAGATACCAGCTTGCCTCTTGCAGTATCTTGAAGCTAAGTAGGTGCTGACTGACCCCAAGTAAAGAAAGTATGTTTAGAAATGTCTCCTCTCCTCGCCCTCTACATCTTATCCTCCAGGCTCACCTCTGTCTACTGGCAATTCAGTATCACATACAATCTCCTTCTAGTTGACACAGATAACTGACAATCCTGTTATCTGGAGGTAACACCTTCCATATCACATGTAATATAGAGATGCATGCACTTGAAAATTGACAAAGACAAAAAAGTATATTCAAAAGCCATTACTCTAAGGAAAACTTCCAGTGTTGATCATTCATTACTTTAAATAAGAAAAAAAATACATTTTTCATTTAAACTCTTAAATATTATGGTGGTAGATAATACTATTCAAAATTTTATTCTTCTGTCTCTCCTCACTCCAGAATAACTGTATTTTATCTCTTGCAACAAAATTTTTGACCATCCCTGCACACACACCTTTATACAGTTGAGAACACACATACTCAGATCACGTATACACTTGGGTTGTGCTAGATGGATTTTTATCTGTTCCCAGGAAAACACATTTTGGAGCACAGTAAAAATGGCAGCGTAAGACATTAGCACAAGCCATTTGTAACGATTTATATTTTCCCCACATATTTCCTTGAACCATAAAAAGTATTTTTAGTAGCAATGAAGACTGTCAGTTCCTTTGCAACACAGCAGAGTAACAAAATACCAACATTTGGGGTTGCAAGTTCAGCTGTTTGCAGAGCCATATTTACGTGCACCATTAGCTGCATTTTTTCCAAGCTCTTACTTGTCAGTTGATGCTTTTAAACTGTATTTATTGGTTTCAACACTCCTGTCCCGCTGCAAACGTCAGATTTTGCGTGTTTGTTTCACTTGTAGCAAAGAAATTTTTTAAACCCAGAAAAAGTGATTATTCCATGTTCAAGATGTCCAAAGGAAAGGGATATCCTGTACTTGTGACTTTCTTTTTGTGTGTTTCAAGTATCGATATTCATATTCTGGTATTTTAGACACACCAGCTGAACATCTGTTGTTTTATTTATAAATCTGAGTAGCCTTAAGGAAAGAGAATGTTTTCATGTGTTTCTCATGCTTGCATATCCTGTATATTCATTGTTTACTTTTGTACCTGTAGCTTGGTATGTAATAACATTGCTAAAATATGGGCAATGTCCAGGTCACCTCAAGTATATGATGTATTATCATATTTGTGGATTAAAAATGTGTGATTACGGCTTTGTTACCTTTCAATTCATTTATTCTATCATCCAATGTAACTGAAATTAAGCAGTAAGAGGATGGAATTCATGTCATCTAAGTTTTATTACCTTCAACTTCTGCAACCTTAATGCTCTTTGATGACCAGATTTTGTGAAAGCAGGAGGCAAGTAGATTTCAAGGTTTGAAAGAAAACTGGAAATCCCCACTACTGTTGCATCATACACATACAACACAAATGTGTCAGAAACAAGTGAAATTTCTGGCTTTAAACAAAGTTCTCAAGCACTTGAGCTAACAAATGACACTGACTCAACGTGCTTAGTAGTCACCAGGCTCAGAAACTCCCTCACAAACCATGTAGGGGAAATGACAGAAGCTTCTTACTTTCAGGTACCAGGCTCTCCCCAGGCTCAGCCTGATTAGTGCCTAGAAGATACACAAGCAGAGCCTGTATCAGGGCCAGAGTAGATGCACCATGCTAAGATCTGGCTCTCTACCACACACTTTCTTGCAGTTCATCCATAATATAGTTAGTTCAGTTCAGCTAAATGTGATTTAAGTTAGACAGAAGACACATCCCTGACAGATTTCAAATCCCTGCCCTAAACATGGAGATGCTAGAACCTACCAAAATGTTTTAACAACATCAAGCATATATTCTATCTTTATTCCCAGAAAAGGCAAATTGGTTTTGGCTGAGAGAGCTCAGGATTTGCGAACAACTCACACGACAATTATAGTGAAAGCAATTAAAGATTGGCACAAAGAAAACTGCCAACTACCTTAAAAGAAAAGTTTAAAGCAATCTTCCTAAGTGGTGTTACAAGCCACCTTGCTGGTAAAATATTGCTGTTGGATTAATTTTATGAATCATATCATGGCAGGACACAATTTTCTTTGCTTCATCACTGCCAACTTTATTACATAAAGCTAAAGAGAAAAATGTTAATGTTCGAGATACTCTCAATAGAATTACCACTTCTGGCATCCTAATGAAATTGCACATATACCACAGAACAACACTTCCCACTGAACACGTAATCTCACTTATGTTATCGAAACACTCACACAAAGGCATATAAGGAGGTGATCCTGAAGAGAACCAAGAAGTAAAGCACAATTAACTTTTATCACAGCACCAAAAATGCAAAAGCTAGTCTTGACTGGATGACTTAAGCAGGTCTATTTCCATTTTACCATACCTCAAAGCCAGAAAAAGACAATGCAGTCTTACCACACAGAAAAAAAATAATGCAGCTTTTTATGATGAAAAACAAGTGGGAGTCTATACAAGATAGCTTGCCAGTATTTAAAAACCATCAGGTAATGTCATTTATGAGCTACTTACAAGCATAGGAAAACCTAAAGATAGTGCCATCCATTACACAGATTTATTCTGTTGGGTCCTTACAAGATAAGAAGGGGCTGGAAATACCTAGCAAAAGTAATAAAACACAATGGAAGATTTGATCTATGCTTAGGAAAACATACTGCCACGTTGCATTTCCACCTATTTTCCTACCGAAGTATTTATAATATTTTTGGCTAAGAGGGGAGAACCCAATAAAACAGTTGAATCCAATACAATCACTTATCTGCTGACTCCAAAATTCCCAGAAATCGATGTTGCCCATGGCACAGAGCAGTAAAACAGTTGGGTCTCCTGGTACCTAGGGGTTTAGTCCAAAACACCGTCAACCTGACAGTTCTGAAAGGTCAGTAAATACTCTGACTGGCTTCTCATTGTCCCTTGAAAGTAAAGTCTTCGTGGTAACTGGGTTATGTGCTCTCTTCCTTGTAGCCTATTTCTATGCACCTTATTTCCCTTTACCTGAAAACAGGTTACTCATTCAAGATCTAAGAAGTCAAAAAGAAAAGTAAATGGGGACACTACAGAAGATGAACATACCCACTAAATGATTTTTCAGTACAGAATTAGATGAAAGAATATTCCTTTGTATAATCATCTATGCAGCTGTATTTCATTCTAGAGACAAATGGATGATGGATCAAGGATCGGAAGGATCGGAAGGATTCCCAGCACTGTATTGCTGAGGTCCTCAAAGTCCTAAGCTCTGCACATGAGCCAGGCAGGACTGCAGTGTAGCACACTTTCTTGTTACACACCGACAGTCATGCCATACAAAACAGCTTCGTGATTTATAGATCAGGACTGCAGCCTTCAATTAGGTAATTATGTCAAACTTCCCGAACTCCCAACTCCTTTTCAATACTAAAGCAAATGGTGTGTTATGTAAGCATTGGGCTTTAAAAAAATGCTATTGGTGTCAGCTATAAATAACAAGAGACCCTAAAAATCTTCTGTAATGCCTAAACACAAATCCTGCAATCTGGCAGTATCCAAAAATTGTAAGCTGGCACACAGAATGCCATTCAAAAGATCTAAAGTGTAATTTTCCACTCTTTTTATACCTCCAACCAAGACACAGGAAATTTAAATCACCAATGGATTCAAGACTTCTGCAATGTTACATTCTTCATCACTGTACAGATGCAAAGAGAAGTAATTAAAATGGAACCTAGCTCTTAATATGCAGAAACACTACTACATGTGGTAGCAAAGAATATTTAACAAGCATCAAGCTCATTTCTTAAATGAAACTGAATTTTATTAAACTACAAGAAATGCAAAGATGGTGATAGATTAAAAAAACCCCTATCTGCTGGGCAATCTAAAAATAAAGATTGACACAGGTACAATACCCTGCAAACTCCTTTATGTAATGTTACCATAAAGCTCTTCAAATATGCATACTGACAGCTTAACATACGCTATTCATATGGTGAAAATATAATAAAGAACATTACATGAACAATAGAAGGCATTACTGTCTTTTGCTGTTCTTTTTAAACACTATGACATCGCATGGCTGAAATGGTTTAAATGCATAGGCCACAGACAGATACTTCTATTACAGTTCATATGATTACAGAAGTCCAATTGCATAACACAAGTCTGATTTACCAGCAAAGAAACAGTTTGCTGGAAATTATTCCACCAGAAATCAGTTTTTGTTTATATAAACTGTCTTGAAGTGCCAAGTAAACATTAAAGTATGCAGAACATCAACTTTATTTACAGGTTCAGTGCACTTCATATTCCTCAGTAACAGGGTACTGAAACAGAAATTTAAAAAAAAAAGAAGCTTTGCTTATATGATTAGACTTGTGATAACACAAGTGGTTTGACTTAAAAAAAAAAGAAAAACAACACAAAACATGGGAAAAAACCAAAACAAACCAACAAACAACAAGCTCACAGCACATTAACATTCTTATGCTGATTTCATGAACATTTACCAAAACATTAGCAAAGCAACAGAATACTTTATCTCCCTTTACAACCAGTGCTTATCAGGTGAAAACTGATTAACTGAAATATAACAAAGAATTTCCTTGTTAATATTAAACACAAAGGAGAGAATTCTGCCACAGAATCCGCTACTCCCATGTCTGAACCATGTGCACAATCTTTGATGCTTTTAAATTAAAAAACCATGACCAGTTATAAATAACATTAAGCAACAAAAAAGATTTATTTTAGCATCTAAATAAATTAAGATTGCTGGCTTTTCAAGACTGTGAGGTTATTTCAGGAAGAAAAAGAGACAACCTAAACAGACACAGTTATCACATATGCTGCTCTGGCTTACATCTCTTAGGGCCTTACTGTGGTTCCTAGCCATGCACACAACTCTGCCACACCTGTGCCAGTCAAAGGCCAAAAGACTCAGCCTGAGGCTATAAATAATTAGAAATAAAAATAAATTAAAATCTCTTCCATGTCAGTGCTCATGACAAAGATATTGGCCAAATTTATAGGATGGACTGGAGATCATTGAACAAGTTCACTAGGCAACTACCAATTAGTCAACGTGTCCACAGCCAACCACCTCTAACTCAGTCAGCTCAGACTTGATTCACATGAAACATCTTCAGACATGCACGAATATTCACTGACTGTCACACACTCCAAGGAAACGGAACATGACTGAAGCTTGAGGCAGGAAGAACCACAGACAGGAACTAACCTGAGGAGCCTTGAATCATCCCCCAGGAGGTGCTTCCACACAATTTCACAGGTTTGGCTCTCATCAAAAACCTATTAGCCACAACCACTTAAACGGCAAATATCAAAGATCATGGGAAGTTTGCTGCTCACTGAAATCTTTTCATTATTTTTCAAAACATGCATTTGTTGCAACATGTTACAAAGGTCTTGTTGCCAGCAGTGCTTAAAAATAGCTTTAGAAAAATTGTCAAAATAAAATTAGATGATCTGATAAATAATCAAGTCTGACATAATGGAGATGTTTTCTTCATAATTATATATTTATAGTAGTTGCTATAAGGAATAATTGTTGGCATCTATAAAAGCTGTATAATAAAAATAAATACTTTCAGTCATTTACAACAAACTTAAGAAATATACTTTTCACATAAACAGGTAACAATACTTCAGTGGATTACTTGTTAGTCACTGTACAATCCTGAGCATGTTTTTGCAGGCGTAATTTAGGTCATCATTCTTCCCCCACAAGTCCAGATGACATATGCCAGCTGGAAGAAAACTTCTGAGAAGCAGTATCTTAATTTAGCTTTGGTAATTATCTGGGCGACTGTGTAAATCTTTGATTTCCTTTTCACACACCAAACAGATTCAGGCAGACACTATTGTTATTAGGATTCCTCCATCACCTTTTGGCACTGATAAATCAAACCATCTGGAAGAGCAGAACAAGGTGATCTGAACCACAAAGCCAGCATCCCTGAGTGAGTACGACAGTGCAGTAGACAGGGCACAGATGGAAGCAGCTGGCATGCCAGTATTCCTTCATTACCTTAAAACAGAAGCCACAGAAATAAATGAAGGAATAATTAACAACAGCTATAGCACAGTTCAAAAAAAAAATGCACCTTGTTCTCAAACTCCGTTTCCCCTGTTTTCTTCTAATCTTACCCCTACTTCTCTAATATGGCACAAAAAAACCCCACGCCTCCTGCATTCAACCCCAGCTTCATATTTGCTATACAACTTCATTTCCATTTTTCTGTCCTGTCCAAAACTCTTCATGCAAAAGTTTGCTCCCTTAAACTGTAATATACCTGCTTCCATGTACTTATTTTCCTAGGGCAAAATTATAAGTTTTAAGCAAGCTTGCAATATACCTTCACACTCACCTATAATGTCAACTATATAGAGTTTCAGCTTCTGTTGCAGTGTATTCACAGCTGCTGAAAGGGAATCTTGAGAAGGTATTTTTATATTCTGTTTCACATCATTGGAAAGGGACAACCACAGCTTTCCAAAGTCTTCCGTAGTCATTTCCATTGGCCTAAAAATAAATTCACCACACATCTTAGCAAAATAAGATACACTATTGAGAATGTATTTGGTCTCCCAAAAAGTACTGTCTGGAAGCAGCTGGACAACAGAGCAAGGAATAAGCAAATACAGATTAGTTTTAAAAAACCCTTCTCTTTCCAGCTTACAATTTAAAAAAGTTTCTATCCCTTGCTTTTGACTGCTAAATTAAAAAATATAAATATAATATTATTGGAATATTATGGAAGACCAAAGTGATTGGCCTTGAAATATTTGCCCACTGAAAGAGACTAGACAAGTTCAATGAAAGGTAAACTTATTACTGAAAATAAAGGGGATTTCACTCTAAACCAGTAAAACCTACCGGAGAAAGAACAGTTGCTTTTTCTACTCCAAAAAATGCAGGGTTCAACAGTGAAAAGAATAAGCTTTCTTTCTTCCCCTGCAAAAGCTGTCAACCTTTTCACATAATGTACAAGTGTCTATACCCAAATCATTTATGTCTATCTGACATGTTTATATTGTGCCATATCTTAAAACAGCATGTCCTTCTGTTCATTCAGTTCTACTAGAGTCCTCAAAAATACATTCTTTAGATCAAGACCACTCTAAACTACAGCTATTGTTAATATTCTCTACTGAATTTATACTTCTGGAACTTTGTCCCTTTTTTGTAACTGTATAGCTAATTATTTACTATCTTTAACAGTCATCTCAATTAGATTAAAATCAGCTGTTCAAGATGAAGCCTTATATTTTCATAATCAATACCCAAATCATCCCACCCCAGACTAATATTACTTTTGAGTATGCACATTTTTAAAAACTGCAGCTTATTTTTTTTTACCTGATGAAGTCCAACAATGATAAAGTTACTGAAAATTCAAGGCGAGTTTCCATCTCTGACTGGTAATTAATGGAGCCAGAAAGAATTCCCTGCGTACAGATTTTGTCCATCCACACACATTTCTGGCAATGTTCCACACTTTGAGCTTCAATTACGGGAAACTGGTAGGTAGGACTCTCCAAAATCTGTGTAATTTTTTTAAAAGGAATATAGAATATGTGTCTTGTCAAGTTTGTGTGACTCTCAATTGACTTTCATTGGCAAGTATACAGAGGTACCATTTCTCAGCTCTCATTAAGGACATAACCATTTCCATCCAGAAAATTTCTATGATAATTAGAACACTGGAGAAATTGATCTTTCTACTAATTGGTTCCCCTCCTCCCCACAAATGATTGCTGAGAGACAAAGAACTGACAACCAAGAACCTGAATTCTGTACTTCAATGACAAAATAAGCTAATATACAAGAGCAAGCAACATTGCAATATACCCCAAGCTGTAAGCCAAAAGCAAGAAGATGAGAAATCATCTGTAGCAACAAGGATGATTTCAATATTACTCAACAGTCTCTCACGTCTCTAAACTAGTAACACAGATTCTAGACATAATAAAGGTATGTGTGGAAACTTAAGTGAATTCCAAGGAAAACTAGACAAGAGATGCCCACTTTGTAGCAGTGCCATGACAGGCTTCATTCAAGCCACAAATGGGAGGGAAGAAGACTTTGTAAACAATTAGCAGTTCCTTAAATCACTTCTAAAAGAAATATTCTGCTTAATTCTCTTTATCCAGTTATCATTTGCTGAGTGGGTCCAAGGTTTCATACTTTTGTGTTTCTTTGCGCAAAATCCATGGATAGTCATGCTCATAGGCACTTCCTAAATACCTTTCCAATTCTTTATGTGAAGTTTCAATTGAGACTGCCACATGCATAATAATAATAAACTGAAAATAACCGTTCCTCTCCACATCAACCGGATGAATGAGAACAAAAATGA
Organism: Chloroceryle amazona; assembly: GCA_027560015.1. Classification (NCBI taxonomy): domain Eukaryota; kingdom Metazoa; phylum Chordata; class Aves; order Coraciiformes; family Cerylidae; genus Chloroceryle; species Chloroceryle amazona. Next base: position 15,962 of record JANHFX010005725.1, on the reverse strand, counting down.
CCATGACTGATATCTCTGGGAAAAACAAATCAAAACAAAACAAAAGACCCAAAACAAAAACATAGCTTGAAGCAAGTTTACACAGATTTTATGTGAACGAAGAAACTTCATCACATCTGCCCATCAGATAAAGAGAAATGAATACACAAGCTCAACAGTCATACCCAGACAAAAAAAAAAATGTTACACAGTGATTTCTTTGGCAACTCAAGTCATATACCATTCAGAGCATGACTTGGTTGGTTTGCATTCAGTCTTAAAACACGAGGAAGAAGCTGATTTCAGAACAGAAAAATCACGCATATTTGTCATTCAGAAGCAAGCACTAGGAAATGAAGTCACGGTCTAATAGAAAAGTGAGATGATAACTTTTATACCAGATGACACAAAGCTTAGAACTGAGATTTCTTTCACTACCATTTAGTATGTGTGCAATTGTGATACCACAGGTTTTAAAGGAAATGCCTTAGGGAAAAGGCATGGCTATTATTTTATTTTTATTTTAACCAAATATTGCATAATTAAACGCAAGTGAAAAGCAAGAAGCTCCAAGTGAATTTGAAATACAACGGAAACAGTTTCTTACCTGAAAATGTTCTGCTTCTTCAAACACTAAGTTCACAATATTAAGTGCAGAAGTGGTTTTATTTGAAACAAAAACAGCAAGCAACAGGGAGTCATCTGTCCACACCTTACAGAAATACAGAGCTAAGGCATCACTCTGACAAAGTTCCACTACTTCAGAGTGAGCGTGCTCTTCTAGCTCTCCTGGTAAGGAAGGGACCAAAGGTATTTCACTGGCACTTTCACACTGACCACTTGTACAAGGGTGAAATATTTCAATATTACTATCGGCAAACAAAGATGACTGTGACAGCCTACTATCTGAAAGTCTGTCATCCAACTGGGATTTTTTTAGGGACTGAGGTGTTTCAAATGCTAAGTTATCTTCTACAATATCTGAGGAACACAGGGAGGCTTTCCTTAGCTTTGTGTGTACACTTTCCTCACAGTCTTCCATGTTAATAGGTACTGTATCAAGTAAAGGACCAAAATCTAAAGCAGCACTACTTTGGAATTCTGACAGCTCCTCACTATTTTGAGTTTCATTTATCTTTGATTTTCTTTTGAACTTCTGAGTAGATGCATCTGCTTTCCCCATCTGAAAAAGAAAAAAAAAGGTGGGGAAGTTTCTAGTAACCAGCCGTTACTGTTAACAGCATGCAACAGAGGGAGCAAGGACAAAAAATTATCAAGGAACCAGTTGAGATGACAAATACAGACAGATTCCAAAAATTGCAATGGATCCATTAATGGGCTATTGTATTTCTTACCAGGTACTGGATTATCCTGCAATGCAAGAATGACTCTAGGTTCTCTAAGACAAACTAAAAGCTCCTCTTAAGAAAGAAAACATTTACCTGTGCTTACTGCTTAAACTGGTAGCAAATGGCAGGATTTGAGCTGGCTAATATGATAATGCTAGTCTTACAACAATTTGGTAATGGTGAGTTCTTTAATGTTCCACATATTACCATACATAAATAAAAAATGGTCTTGACATAGGTCATCAAACTCTAGCCTTACTGTGAAATGAATGCCAACAGCTCTGCAAAGCTGGGTCAACAAATAGCTGCTAGGGAAAAGTGAGGCTAAAACTTGGTGTACAACACACAAATAGAGGGAAATTCTAGTTACTGAATCAGATCTGTTCCAGAGATAGCTTCATGAAGTAATAGCCAACCCATTTCACATTCTTAACAAATTATGAAATTACAAAAGTGATTTTTAAGAATTTTTCAATGGTTTGGGTATTTCTGCGTCATTTTACCATGACACTAAATTTGATCCCTGTTTGCATATAAATATCTGCAATTGTAAATAAGGCAATATATAAATTTCAAACTGGTATGTCTCAAGAGAACCACTTACCAAACTGACACCAGCGTTTGATCCTAGACCAATAAACAAAGTTGATGCTAGCTGCTGCTTCGCTTTGTCTTCCTCAGAGAGGCTGTCAACTTGATCAGACTGCAATGCAGGAGGATCACCCATCTGTCTTGCTAATAAGCTGCCACAAGAAACAGTCTGTGGCTCATTTTCTTTTCCTACTTTGTTTTCTTTCTTTGGAAGATACCCTTCTTTTCCCCATAGCTTGCGAACTCCCTCAAGTTTCAGAATATTTGTCCTGAAAAGGCAAACAAACCAAACTGTATGAACATCATGTTCATAAAAACATTCCAACACCCTAAACACCATTCACAGCTCTGGTACTTTGATATACAGTGAGTAGTGGAATATAATCTTCATGAAGTTCTATGTTAGTAATGTCATTACTTATAAAACACCCTGCAAATGCAAACTTGCCTGGTCTATATTGTCCCAAGTATAGATATATACTAAGCCAGTACTAGACAGCTGCAGCCAGTAGTCAACTGTGCTTGCTAACTCCATCCACAGTTTCAGGTTACTTTTAAAAAAAAATACTCGAATACATTATAAGTGAATACAAACGATATGGTAATAAACATTTCCAACAGAAGAAAGACTGTGGGAATCTCTGTTTAAGTAGTTACATTGCTGATTCTTTAAAGAATAATTTAAATTATTATAAAAGACTGAAAACTAGAAGAGACCTAGTATTTTTATTTCTTCCGAAAAGTGTTTGTTTTCAGACACCCTGAACTCTAGCAGAAGTTAATTCAACAGACTTCAAGAGTTAAATGCTGCAAGTCCTATACCTAAAAGCCTCACTCAAATTTTCTTCTACAAACTGCTCAAGAACATTCAAAAAACTTTCAAGGTTTCCTGCATATCAACTTACCAGAATATAAATGAAATTACACAGTTCTCTAAAACTATGGGTATGGAATTTATTTTAGTGTCCTAAAACTTGGTATCTTACACTGAGAATCTTAGCCTCACTTTTATGTAAAATGCTTCCTTAAAAGGTACATTATGATAAGCCTGTAAAAAAGTAAGCGTAGCCTGTAAAAAAAAGAAAGAAGCCAGAGGGGTAAAAAAGCACTTAATCATGTATTTATCAGGTAATCCTGTGCCAATTTTAGTGCATTACCTAACACTTATCTTGTAGTTTGTGAAGAAAGTGGAAAAACAGTCTAACTGCGTTAGTTTTTTTCTAGTTCTTTCAAAGATGCTGCCATCTGTATTTCTTCTTATATGATAGAAGTTTCCAAATAGAACTGTATTCTTTTCAGCTCCATTTAATGAAGCAAAGACTCATGACACTGACAACAGAGGCTTAAATGTACTTCATTTCACACACAAATTAACTCACTCTTTATGCCCCGTCTCAGCACTATTACCAGATGTATCAGAACCAAAAGATAAACCAGTGGGGGACTGTCTGCCAGTGATTCCAGATGAGGACACACTTGAGGCAAATGACAATCCATAAGGTTCAAAATTCAGAGCTGCAAGACAAACAGAATCTTAAAATTACAATGAGGTATAAAAAGGAAAAAAAATATTTTCTGAAAATGTATGTGCTGTACTTCTGCATTTCCCAGGCTTCCCGTTCAGGGTACTATCCTCGTTAAAAATGGATGTTTCTGGTCTCAAAAAAAATTTTATGTCACAAAGTAATTTCACTATGGTTATTACTGCAAACTCTAATTCCATAGTCAAGACTAAGTGCTCAGTATAGTAAAGTTAGGAACCCTTTGCTTTCACTTTAATACTCCCCATAAATTTCATATCTCATAGACCATCAGAAATTAAAGTAAAACATTCTAATCTACAGAACACTAACTGTTCATTTATTGTAAATTGCATATACCAGGCTAGACAGATGTGCAACTAAAATCTAAACTGAAATTACCTAAGTCTACAGACAAGAGATGTATTATTTCTTTAAGAAATGTTATCATAATATTAGCTGTACACTCAGACTGCTCATTAATACTTACCAGGCAATTTACCAGCCATTTAATAAATGCAGCAAACTAACAGTCACCTTTTTCCTGAGAAAGTTTCTCCTCTTGTCTCTGGTGATGAGGCTTATATGGTGCTGCGCCACGACCAAGTCCCTCAGCCACAAACCCATCCAGAAAAGATAAGGAGGCATCTACCTATACAGAATTAAGAAAAGTAGGAAAGCAGTGCAGATATTTTCTTCACGATCTTGATGTTACCACAATACTGTCTTATTATCAAATCAGGATGTTCTGTCTCACATCTTCCATATCTAGCAGTAAAGGCGCTGTATTAACAGAAATTGTTAAGCAAGTACATGAACTTTGATCTAGAAATCTGAAAATTAAATTAACTCCAATATTGATTTTCATCTAGAGAGGAAAAAGCAAAAAAAGCAAGAGTAGAGTTATCCCAAGATGGCTGATCCTACCACTATATGAAAACAGTGACTTCAAAAACCCCCTCAAAAACTTCGGCAATGGCAATACTATTTTCCATAATTTGTTACGGTCTTTTGAGTCTCAAGACCAGGAGGCAAATCCTTTGAATAGCAGTACCGTACCACTAAAGCAGGCCTACCTGGTTTTGAAAATAAATAAAGAAATAAACAGACAACAAAAAACTGAAGCAGCATAGGAAATCAGTTTTGTTAAAAGCTACTCCAGGTTACTAAATAAATACCATGGCTCTTCATCTTTGTCTAGAACATTATGATTCATACGCCTGAAAAAGTATGTTTCTAAAAACTCACTTTAAGCAAACTGAAGACTGGCACCAGTCAGAACTGCCAAATATCACTCCTTTTGAAAACACTTTTTTTTACCAAAATATTCAACTCCCCGAACTACAGAGGTTTACGAAGAACACACACTGCAGCTGTCTTACCACTATGTCATTGCAACTAGCATCAAACGGAAGCAGGTTTTTCATCAGTGCTTTGTCTTCACACAGATGCTTCAATTCAAAGGTGTACTGCCTCATGCAGGTATCTAGAGAGCTGCTGAATTCTTGGATTAGCTTGTCAACTATTTTCGAACAGGAGGTATGTGATGCTATCTTGGTGACTGCAGCCATTATCCACACTTTTGTTTCAGGAGTAACAAATGTCATCTTCAGCAGGCTGTGTAGCTTTGTTAAAATAACTTCTGGATCAACGTCTGTAACAAGGCTAGAGTATTCCCCCAGCACCTATTCACAAAGAACAGAAAAAATATGCATTTAGTCACATAAAGCATTACTTACAATTTTGAAAATAGAATGTAGTACTAAATAACAACACAATAAAATCCACCTCGGGTGCAAGAATCTAACATTTAATCATATTCTAAATTATTTCTTTACCATTTTGTGCTTTAAATGTCAAAGACTTGAAATCATCTTTGCATTTACCTCAGCCAGCTCCAAATTTTAGCTTCTTAAAAGCTAAACAACTGTCTGAAAAAGAAAGCTAAACACAGCAATTAGGCTTACACAGGTACCAGACAATAGTAGCACAGCACTGGGCCAGTCACCTGCAAGGCATTTTTAACCTTTCACAACCACATCACGCCTAATTCTGACAAAAAAAATAAAGGCTCTCAGCATGCAGTCATTCACGTGGCTGCTAAGCCATTCCAATAGTCAGGTGCATTAAAGGAAGCAAGCCAGCCTTTCCACAAACTATGACAAGCTAAGGAGTCCTCAGTCAACAAAAGAGGTCGCTAAAAATAGATTTTAGTATATTATCTTGACTTCAAGTAAAAACAGAGTTTTAATGAGTAAAAATAAAAGTAAAAAAAAATATATATTAAAAACATCACCATCTTTGACATTTTCCTTCTATGTATGTATTCAATTTTGACCATGTGTCTACCTTACCCAACTCATAACTTGAAGGAACTTCTGTGGATACAGTGCATCTTCCTCTTCAAGTAATGCTAAATAAGACTGCACTGCATACATCCGTAGCTGATTATCTTCTTTCCCATCATCAAATCCTAGACAGAAAACAACACATCCTTTGCAAGAAATACAAACAACACCTCCCATCAAATATTGCAAACTGCATTTTAAGGAGATTGGGGGGGGAAGGATGGTTGAGGAACACGTGTAATTTTTCAGAGCATTCAGGGAATTACTTGCCTTCAGCCAACAGCCTCAGAAAGTTGTTTGGGATATCAGGATGCACAACATCACCTCCAACTGAAAACACAGCATTCATTGTCTGGATGAACCACTCATTGTCAGGGGCATATGTGTCCGTATGTTAAGGAATGAAGTGCCAAGGCACAACTTTTCCTTTCTTTTTCAGCGTGTTTACCAAGGAAAAAGATTTTCCACAAATAAGCTACCCATAGTGTTCTCCCCAATAAGTCAAGGGCATAATGGTCAAATATCAGCTCAATCTAACTGAAGAGGTTGCTGTATCTTTTTATGATGTGTTTCCTGTAAACAGTTAGAATTCATATTATGAGACAAGAACACAAACAGAAAATCAAGCAATGGCAACAATCTAACAAATATTCACCACGTGTCAGACCTCTAATCACCATTTCCATCTTTCTGGCATAGTTTAAGAATCTTTTCTTTATTTCTATTAAAGTGTGTTATTCTTAAAATCGATACAACAGTCGTCCTCTGATAGGAATATCACTGTCACAACTGCAGAACAGCACTCAATGTAGCCCTGAGGCATCTATCTCCATGCAGTGGTGTAAGACTTCAAAGCTTTAATTTTAAAACACAAGGTTTTAATGCTGAACTCCAACGCCAAAATAAAGCATTTTGAGTGTCATTACTTTCTCTCAGTGACATACAAGAAACACTGCAGTCATTTTTATAGGTGTTTTCCTTTGCATATTTTTTTTTTCCATTTGAAATACTGGAAAGCACAGAAGTTAACACCTCCTACTTCAAATGACCATGAAAGGTGATTTGAAAGCATCTTTGAAAAATGATGCTACATTTGCCTTAGCTTCTACTCCAAAGTTTCCAAAAATAAAAGGATATTTCTCAGCTAGCTCTGCTATTTTGCCAACTAAGTTGATAATAGCATATTCTTCTTTGCTTTCCTTTAAGTATTCAAGCATCTTCTGAACTATAACAGTTATGTTCTGTCCATTTGTAATTCTATAGAGAAGTTCTAAAGTCTGAAAGAGAAAGCAAAAAATATATTTAATTGACTCTGATGACTCAAAAGAATGAAGAAGGCAAATAGTAATACTTCAGTATGATGCCAGACTGAGCAACTGTATTTATTTGGCAAGTCTTAAATGAAATACACTGCTTATCTACATAGCTTGTCACATCACTATTGTGAGAGAGCAGTTACAGACAGTAACTGTGACATACTATGCCTTTTAGGCTCTCATTTTAGAAAAATCTATCACCCATCTTAAAATTTAACTTTTGACATTTAAAAATCCACTGACCTCCCTTTTAATAATGGGATCTGGATGGTCCAGACATTCAATTATTGTCATCTGGTGTTGAAGTGCCAGATTAGGATCCTGCTGGATAACATAGGTTAGAGCCTTTAAGCCTAGAATATAAATGATTGGAAGTGATATAGCAGAATGTAAATCACTGGGACCAAACTGAAAACATTTTCATGAAATCGGGTATCCTTACCTAAGTATTTCAAATTAATTTTGGGTGACAAAACAAATTTTCCTATGCACTTGGCAGCCTTTTCAAGTAGTTCAGATTTGGGATAAATTGTATAAATTGTCTGGACACATTCAAATAAGATGGCTGCAGAGAAGAAAAAGAAAGACACATAATTAATGTGTATTAAATACTTTTTCAGCGCAAAATTTTTAACAAGCAAACAAGCTCATTGACTGTATCAAGGAATTGCAGCACTTGTTCCACTGAATCTAACTGCAGAGTACCTACTGACATAAATAAACCCAGGATGAAATCCTATCTCCTTTAGTATATACATATTTTTTTATTAGCCTTTGTTATTGTGCATTCAATCTTCTGTCCTTAAAGTTTTTACAAACGTGAAGTCTCCTATCATTGCTCAAGGGACTGGACTGGGAGGGACTTTAGAAAGCAAACAGGCAACTATAAAGGGATTTGAGACAAAGCATTTTTCAATAATTCCTGCTATTTCTTAGCTGCTACCAACAGCCAACATCATCCCTCTAAGATTCTTATTAAAAAAAAAAAATTTTGTATAGTTGTTTGACAAAAAGCCAGAAGCAAACTGAACAACATACAAAATTAAATAATCTTCTGCAACACCAATTCACAAAGACTCAGACCGAGTTCACTGGCATTTAAAATCATGGTGTAATTTTCAGTTTTTCCTTTTAATTCTAAACAAATTGTCCAACAGACAATCAACTCGTCTTCTTAAGCACAAAACTAAATCTGAGAAAGACTAGCCTATAAACTCACAATTGCCTACAAGAAGAAACATTCAGTAATCAAGGACTTTGTGTAAGAAAGAGTAATCATTCAACTACATTTTTGTCTGCGATCATAAACTAAAGATTCATGAAAAGCTTATCATATGTGAACAAAAACAAGATACCTAAATTCTATGTCCTTGTAAAATAATAATAAGCTGCCCACTGTGGCCCCTTAAGTGCTTAAAACAAATTCAATGTTTAACTCCTAGCAACTCCAAGTGTAAATTGTCTGTATTATAAGGCAATACATGTCCCAGTATCTTGCAAGTTCTTGCCCAAATAGAAACAATACACTAAACATCTAACAGATGCTCCTCATTTACTATTTATTAAAAGAGATTACTTCTGCAAAAGCTTCCCTTTTTAGTGTAAGTGAAACTTACAAATACAAAATTATTACAAAATACATATTGAGCAGGCATTAGACATCTAGAGCTTTGCGCCGTATTCCTTTCCCTAGACTCCCCTCAGTATTGTTTTAAAGAAGTCTCAATTTTCTTTCTACTCAATTAGCACAGGTACTTCAGCAGCACCTAAAAGACTTTAACAACAAAATAATGAGGGGAGATAGCTTTTTTCAGTAGTGAAATAGCTCTTAAGGTAGGGCTCTAGAAGATCAGTGTCTAGAACATCAGAGGTGTTTGGGGAGGTATTAAGACCTCAGGAGGGGAAGGCAATGAAAAATAAGAATTGCTCAAGTTTTTATTAGAGAAGAAAAATTACCAGTACAGTTATTCATTTTGCTTTGTTATAACAGAAATACAGCTCTCTCTGCTGAGAGGATAACAAAATTAACATAGTCTTCTGTCACGTTCTAGAAATTTTAAATTGAGTGCCAAAAACATCTTTTGAGGCACCATTATCACTGAACTCTGTAGGTGTAGCTTGCTTTAACTGTGGCTAGCGAAAAAGCTCTACACAGCTGTAAAGAACTGATCCTGTCACTCTTGGACAGTTTTTATTGCCTTTCTCAGGGCAGTGAAAAGAAAATCTAAGCATTCCTAATAAACATAGCTGGATCACTAGGACTTTTATCACTTCTTTCAACTTAAGCAATCAGAAATCAGAGATTTCATGAAGAAGCTGATTTTCTGTATGAAGAAGCTGACAATGCAAACATAGGAGAGGCTTTTGAGTCAAGATGAATTCTCAGTAAATAAAAATTATTTACTTCCATGATAAAAAACTTCACTGTACAGCTATGTATCACTTGTATAATTCTCTAGTTGGACACTTAAGAACACAGTTGTTGTTTATTAAAAACATAATTAGATTTTTGAAAAGTACTGCATAAATATTTTAGCATGATCATATTTTCAATCCTACCAAATACTGATAATTACATAAAATGTCACCCACCATATGTAATATTGTGATTTATCTCTGCTCTTCTTAAAGATTCATCTAGAACATCATACATCAATTCACTTGCCCTGTTTAATAAGAAAAAAGTATTTAAACTTATTTGTAGCAGTAACAAGCATGTACACATGTATTGCCAAGCAGATCAACCAATAGTACTGAAACACGAATTATTAATATCCATATTCACTTTAACATGGAAAAGCTCTAGAACATGTTTATAATTGGATCTAACAAGATGTTTGAAGCTTTCAAAAGAATATCTTACTGCATCACAAGAAAAAAAAACAAACATTTCCCTCACTGATTGTTGAAAAAATAGAACATCAGCAGGAAAAGGATCACAGGCAACTAGGTCCTCACAAAATTATGCCACTTTTTAAAATATTGTTACTCTGGATTTTCACACAGTTGTTTGGTAGCCTAGAAAAGAAGTCCCAGCAGAAATATATTTCAAGCACATTTCACAATAATCAACTGTTTAGCCAACCTTGAGACTAAGAAACTAATTTTGCAATCTCAAAATTATCAGCTCACTGTATTAGTTAATAAAAAAAAAATGTTAAAAGAATTTCAACACTGAAATCCTCTTATTAAAAAAATACAAAACAAAACAAAACAACCAAAACAAATCAAACAAAACTAGAAAGCTGTCTATGAGGTACAGGACATTGTTATATTCTTTGTACCTTCAACATATAAATTATAGAGAAAGATCTGATTAATCTGATTACCTTGGATCATCTTTTCCTAATAGCCCCAATATTCTTAAAAGCTGAATTTGTAACCATGGTGCTGGCACGCTGTGATAGTTGAAGTCAATAGGAAGCTTTCCTCCAACTACCTGCTTTAGGATGGTCACAAAACTCCCAGTCAAGTCCTTGTATCCAGATGAATTTTCCTGCAGAACAAAAAAACGAAACACAGATCAACTACTTTGGTATAGCTCCTCAAAAGTAAAAATAATCCCCAATTTGAATAAGATCAAAATACCTGCACTGATAATTTCATTTCTTTAAGTCAAGCTTCTACTCATCTCAACAACTATAAACTCTTCATTTTAAACCAATGCTCACACATAATTTACAAAGGGATTGAAAGTAACTTGAAAGCAACAAAAAAAAAAAATACATCTATGATCCCATAAATTAGCTTTTCTAACAATTACAAGTAAGTTTTTTCTGCAAAACTTCTTCACAGTATGCTGTACATTGTAAATTTTATAGATATATAAATTGAGATTAAATTCAGTTGTGCTTCTAATTCTTTGCCTACCTTAATCATTTGAAGATAAATATGCAAAGAAGCAGCCATGACTCCAGCATCCCTGTCACATAAAGCTTTCCGGAACTTATCATGAATATGCTGAACTTGGTTAGGAGCAATGAGATAGAATTTATATAAAGCTTGAACAGCTTTTCTTCGGATTATTTCCCTAAAGAAAAACGAGATTTACACAAAACAAAATTAAGCTGCTTCTGTATTTTAAGTACTTGCCTTAACAAAACAGCATGAATTTGTTATTTCCACAGCAACATGGCCACCATCAGAATATAATGATTTGGAGAGAAATGAGAACCCATGTTTTACCCATTTGATAACAAACAACTTTGCAAATACCACCTAAGGAAGTGACAAAGCAAACTTAAAAGTATAGCATGGCATGATGTCAGATTGACAATTCAAAAGAATCGCCACCACATAATGAAATTGGCCACTGCTAATCTGTTGCAGTCATACATGGAGCTCCAAAAAAAACCTGTCTGGAAGTTATTGAGTCAGTTAATTCCGTGGCTTCCTTTCTAACACCACAAGACTTAACGTTATCATCTGTCTATGAGAAATTGGAAGTTACGAATCACACAATTCAGAAGTATCAATATATGCAGATAGACTTTTACCAACGAAGTTTCTATAAATAGCTTTATTTAAGAAAAGTATCAGTGAAGGATCAAGGATCCTGATCTGTTTCTCCACTTAGTCTACAAACACTTCTTCATCCATGTATTTGTTAAAAGGACTCCAGAAAATAAGTTCAATTACATTTACCTATCAAAACTAGTTATGAAAAAAAATTAATACCTATGCAATACTCAGTCAGGACTGGAAATAAATGAGACAACAATCCAAGAGAAAAACAAGGAGAGGAACAATTTCTGAATGTAATTACTAGAAAGACCAACTCAGAAAAAAACCCACCAGTTTACTAAACATACCTACAAAATTAAGTCATTCAACCGTACAAGGCCATTTGGAATTCTGTAAATGAATACGTACTTAGAATGCTGAAGCTTGTCTTCTATTAATGGAAGAACAGCTGGAACCATCTCCCGTGGAAAGATCTGGCTGACAACAGTTAATGCCATGCACACTTCTACTAGATTAGTGCTCTGCAAGTCCTGTTACAATCATTGAAATAAGACAGCAATTTTTTATTTAGAATTCTAAATTCTGCACAGACATACTTCAAATGTTCCCCAAGCAGGCTGGATCTAGCACACCTACAGCAAGAATCCTGTTGCCAGTCGTCCTGCTGTCTGCTTGTGTTTGAAAAGTGTCAGCTTTCATTGAGATAATCTGGTAGTTCTTTTATACAGGAATAAGGAACACACAGGTTCTCACACTTGTATTATAGAACTACATTCATGTTTAACACATAGAGCTACAATCAATGTTTATTTAACTGAAACAGTTTGACAATTGCAAAACTATGCTGAGACCCCAGCTGGATCAGTGGGATGAGTCACTTCTCACAGAATTCAACAGTATTCTCTTTGATTTTATCTCAGAGAATTAAAAAGAAAAAGGAGCAAGCTCAATAATACTACTAATTACATACTTGGAGCTGAAAATGTATATAAAAGGTATATTTTATAAAGCAAATTTTATGGTATATCTCCTTTGAAAAAAAAATTATAATACTGCTTCAACGTCAGTAATTCCAAAATTAAATTAAAAAGCCAGGGAAAGCCATTTATAATTTTCATTGCTAACCTAAGAAACAGTAACTTTAAGACAGCAAGATAGAACTAAGTACATAATTAAATGTTGAACAGAAAAATGCGAGTAATTGGTCCAAGTTTAGTTTACCTCCAGACCTCCAAAAACACTGTACCTTCACAACCGTGTTCACAAGTAGAAGTAGCAGTTCATGATTTTCATGTAGAAATAAAGAAACTGCCAAGTAACCTATAAAAGAAAGCAATCTCCATTACTTCTTTCACGCAATAAGCAACTTCAAGACAGAAAACTTAAGTCTTGTCTTAGAGACAGTCTTAAACATTTAAAAAAACCCAACAAAACCCCCCACTGTTGGACAACAGTTGCTCATGTTGCTAATATCAAGACTTTCTTTTATTTTCAGGTAAGCCAGTTATATTTACGTTTCATTAAAGCTCAACAGAAAATCCTGCTAATAATTCATAATCTGTGAGAAATAAGAAACATTACAATACTGTTATAGCTAGAGATCAGCCAAAAGCACTCTGAGAAATGACTTCCTGAAAAAGTAGTATCTCCTCTGAACAGAGAAAAGTCTATTACTACTAGACTACACAACACAAATGCATTTCCTTTTATCTGTTTTGCTTTTTTCAAAAATAAGGTTTGATTTCAAATAAATTTTATATTCAACAGAATACAGAATAGTATATGGAACACAGAAGAGTAAATTTAATATCATATGCCAAAAAATTCCTTTGTTATTTCTTAACATGGAGGAAACAGTTCCAGAACCCCAGAAATGAAACCTGGCCAGAAACCTTTTCCTTCAAGATCCCTCTTCCCTTTAAACTGAGACTGAAAATGGGAGGATGGTGGGGAGGATGTACCACAATCCATGACATCATTTAAATTACAGAGATGGACCTTAAAAAATGTCTTGGTTCATTCAGGGCTCAGGGATCAAAATGAAGAACTTAGATACAAATAACTGTATTGTTTGGGGTATCAGATTGATCTTACTGCTTGTAAAACTACAGACTCGACCAGCTTAGCACACTTGCAAAATGTAGCTCTCATCCCCTGAGACTCACATTGTGTAAAAGAGTAACCCATCTTCATTGGATCAACTGACAAAAAGTCCTTAATACAAACTTCAGTATATTGCACCAAGAATAGACAAGGTCATCCTTGTATATCACATGTAACTGCAGAACAACAACAACAAAAAACCAAAACACAGCACTCACTCTTTATAACATCCTTTCACCAGATCAAAGCTAAAGGGCACTTTGTGTCCAGAGGACATTAAGCTACCCACATTAAAAAAAAAAAAATGCTGCTTCACCAAAGCCTTCTCTAGAAGAGCCCTAGTATGGAAAGGACTCAAACCAATTAATAACAAGACGCATTGCTTCTTGACACTTACAGAGGTCACAAAATTTTCTTCAAAACAGCTTACCACCTGCCCTCCCAGGTCTTAATCCCTACCAGAGGACCTGTGCTCTGGCTTTCATTACTCAGAGGTAAAGCAACTTTAAATCATGACTTGTAACGCATTCTCTCAACCTCCAATACTTGAGCGGATGATCCAGATGAAATTCAAACAAAGGATACCAAACAAGCATATCCCGCAAGATACTGCCTTCCTTCTCTGTATGCAGACATAGTATTGCTTGGAGTTAAACCATTTTCTCTGCAAACAAGAAGAAATGTCTTCACTAGGCAGCTGAATCAGCAACTGCAAGGAAATTCTCCAGATGAGACAGGCTGACAGCTACTTCTATCTAAATCTACTGGGTAAAAGCTAATAGCCACACTGGCAGGCACGAAAATTGCAATGGCACAAGATTTCAAAGAAGTCTGAACTAGCCTTTCAGATGTCCTCAGGAGCTTCTGCACCTATGCTATATGGATCTCCTCATTTGCCTCATTTCCTACAACTGTTTCTAAACTAAAAAAAATCCTACAAGTGTCAAAACAGAAAATAATTGTCTGACAAATGTCTGACATTAACATCCTTGTCTACTCTTGCACTTGAAAAGGAAACCAGATCCTTAGCTTGATACGTTAACAAAATTTCTGGAAAATTACTTGTTTATTGGTGCTACAATTCAAAAAAATGGAAGAAAAACTGACTGATTTAAAATCAATTAACTTCCCCTGCCTTCTGTTCTACAAGCAGATACAGAGCAGCTCAGGAACTAGGGATTTCATTATTTTTCAAAGAGGAGTGAAAGACTATGAAAGAAAACCAAGAAAGTAAAGGTATATCTTAAGTTATATTTTTTACATAAATTATTAATCCTACAAAATTTTAAAAATACACTTTGAGACTATTATAAGGCTAGAGCTCTATACACATACCCACTCTTTTCTCCAAAAGATTTCCTTGCTGTGCAAGCTTGATTGCATGGATATATCCAAAGGAAGACTCGTACCCCAACATTTCACAATAGATGAGTCTCACCATACATTCTTTCATCAGTCTCTGAAATAACCAAAAATAAATTATTGGGAAGAGATGGGACTGAGATACATATTAACCAACTCAGACCAGAATGTATCAACCCCTGCAACTCTGACATGAACAACTGAGTGTACAACAAAGCACAGCTTCTTATACAGCACAAATTCTTTGTAAGAACAATGTCAGCCTACAAAGGAAAAATGAAAAAGCAGGTCATCACCCAGCTTTTTTATCTGTATTATCACAGAAACTACAGAATAACAGACTCTGGGTGCCATATTGTTACAATTTATTCAAACAGAAGCAGTGTCCTCTCTAATTTAATCATGCTGCAAAACCACAGACACTGGTACATTTCAATGCTGATGATTAAATATCTAGAATGTAGAGAAACTACACACTCTACCTGGAAAAACAAGTGAGAACACTTTTTCTTCACCCTGCATCTACTGTTACCACAGACACTAACCGTTAACAGAACTTACAAGTGTTGTGCCGGGAGCTGAAACTGTTGCTTTCAAACTGGTTAGTTCCTGCTGGATTAATTTTTCTTCTTCCTAGAAAAAGTATACTTTTTTAATCTCGAATAAATTCTCGAAGTAAAACGTTACACAAAAGTCAAAGACGACATGGTAATTGAATAGGATTCCAGAGTTTTCTCAAAAACAGCGTATACCTAATTTATGGTAGTCACACCGAACTGCTTTGGTCAGGCACCCAGGCCCCCACAACGCGTCAATCCACAAATACGCACTGCAGCCAGGCGTGCCGCCGGCTTCCGCAGCTCAGCGAGGCCCAGCCCCGCGGCTGACGGAATACGCCACCGCGCACGGGGCCCACCGCACAGCACCCCC
>JANHFX010005724.1:2250-44522 GCA_027560015.1 Chloroceryle amazona | reverse complement strand
GGTGTATCAGAAGGGGGGTGGCCAGTAGGTCGAGAGAGGTTCTCCTGCCCCTCTACTCTGCCCTGGTAAGGCTGCATTTGGAGTATTGTGTCCAGTTCTGGGTCCCTCAGTTCAAGAGGGCCATAGAATTGCTTGAGAGAGTCCAGCGCAGAGCCATAAAGATGATTAAGGGAGTGGAGCATCTCTCTTATGAGGAAAGACTGAGGGAACTGGGGCTCTTTAGCTTGGAGTAAAGGAGACTGAGGGGTGACCTCATAAATGTTTATAAACACATAAAGGGGGAGTGCCAGGAGGATGGAGCCAGGCTTTTCTCTGTGATGCCTGATGACAGGACAAGGGGAAATGGGTGAAAGCTGAGGCATAGGAAGTTCCATGTAAACATGAGGAGGAACTTTTCCATTGTGAGGGTGACAGAGCACTGGAACAGGCTGCCCAAGGGGGTTGTGGAGCCCCCCTCTTTGGAGATGTTCAAAACCCACCTGGACGCATTCCTGTGTGATCTGGTATAGGTGATCCTGCTCTGGCAGGGGAATTGTACTAGATGATGTTTCAAGATCCCTTCCAGCCCCTGACATTCTGTGATTCTGTGAACTATGTCTCAGCAAAACCAGCAAGAGGCCCATTAGCTACAGAAACACCAAAAAAAGCACCAAAGAAAATCTAGTACAACAATGTAGAAAACAAAGTTTGGAGCTTGGGGAAAAAAAAAAAAAAAAAGTCTTTACATATTTTGTTACATAGCAGTAGAAATTTATTCCCAAATGGCTAAGCAGATTCCTCCCAGAAATCTCCATGACTGCTATGGCAGAGATAAAAGTCATCTTTGTTTAAACAGAAGCCAAAAATTAAAGAAAGGGAAAACTCACGAATAATAGATCCTCAGCCCTTCCTAGCAAGAGCTAAGAGCTCTCCTGACCCTCCTCCACATACCCAGTCATTCAGGGCAGCTAAACCCCAACACTAGGTTTGCTCAAAGAAAGCCATGAGGCGCTTACCCCACTTCTGTGCAGTGATGACAAGGACAGGGAGGTCCAGGGAAAGTGCCAAACAGGAAGGCAGAAGGAGGCTTCTGTGTTGGACCCATCCTGCAGGACAGAACACCAGCTCCTTGTTGTGTGCTTCAGCCCCAGCCAAAATATTAAAGAAAAAAGGTAAATCTCCTTGTTTAGAACTCATCCAGGATACCTCTGGTTGTTCAAAGCAGAGAGAATTCAAATGCTGCTGGGTTTCACTTCTAACAAGAGGAGAAGCAATGGTTTGGCCTCCTCTACTAAAATCCAGCTTCTAGAGAAGGCAGGGAGATCCCTGCATTTTCATCCTGCCTTTGCCACTCACGCAATGCCTGGATTTCAGAAACATCCCTTTGTTTCTGCCCTTGCATCTGTAAATTAAGACCCTCATAACCAAACCCATAGCAAAGTTTGAATCAAATAGATCAAAACTGAGAGCTCTTTTAACAAACATAAACCAAAAACCTATCCCAACGCCCATCTGCTGCCTATTAGTCCTCAGTCTGTGCAAGCAATTATCCCCTGATTAATTTTGCTCATTTCCACATCCCTTCCCACCTGAGAGCCAGAACCAAGAGCTGGGGCTCTGTTTTGGTTCCCTGTGAAATCTTCAGGAATGTGCTGCAGAGCCAGCAAGGCTTCCACTCAAAGCTAGGCATGAGCTTCTTAGAAGATCATGGTTAAAATATTGCCCTTTGATGGGCTGAAGATAAACATTAGAAGTTGTGGCTTAAGGATGAATTTTGTCAGCAGGCTATTTCCTTTAACAGAGATAGGGAGATCCATGTCTAAATGAAACAGCTGCACACATTGTGTCTAAGATGAAAACAGTGTTCTGCCCCTGAGCTCCAAGGAATTCCTCAGCACATCCCTTGATTCAGCCACAAATTATCCCTAGCCCTTGTGTGCCTCCCGCTCACCCTGCTGTTCTATGTCTAACTTCTCTCCCTCTCCCCTCCCACATCCCTGAAGGCTTCACTCTGGATGCTGACTTTCCTGTCTCCTTTTAAGTTGGCCTTATTTAACTCCTTCCTTTAAAGCAATCCTCTCTTGCCCCCCCCTCCTATGAGCCATGCCCTCACTGTCAGGATGTTGCTCAGTTAAGTAAGCAAGCTTATGGCCAGCACTTCAGCCCTACGCTCCCTTTCTATCTTGGACTAGTTATGTCCAGACACGGATTATAAACTCTTAGATAGCAGGACTGTCCTCAGGTTGTTTTTTTTTTCTTTAAGTGAACTATGTTACCTATGTTGTTCTGAAAAAGTGTTTTATTCATGGTCTTTTTAAGAGGACCCTTGGATATAGTAACCTGGTGGCTTTGTGATTAGCTCTTTACCATTGCAAGGTGTGGGGAGGATGTGCTTGCGTTCCACCATGTTGCTTCTTCCATCAGAACAACCTGTGAATTTTCTCATGAGCTCTACAGTGACTGTGTCACCTAAGGAGCTGCAGGCTCTTCGCCAAAGTGAAAGACCCAGAGCTTAGCACAGAAGTGCACCCAGAGTCCAATTCACTATTAAGACTTGCCATCAAAATGCACAGAAAAATGCAGCTACAAAGAAATTTGCTGAGACACAGTGGGGGCAATATATCTTTAATTGTTTTGCTTTTCTTTTTTAGTATTACAGTATATTCTTATAAAAAGAGATAAAAAGGACACTACAGGATTTGTACATTTAATTCACTTATAGTCCTGACTAAGAAATGAGGATATGCCAAGGCATTACAGCAGCACACAACCTCCCACTTCAGTAAGCAGCACTGTACCTTCTAGCTTGGCAGGCAGGGGTGCCTCCCAAAGTGACCTGTGAGTTTCAAGCTGAGCAGGCTTGCAGGAGAGAAGAATGACTGAAGATGGGGATGGCTTAGAAGGGGGACATTTTGCACAGAGAGGCTCAGGTACCTGACATTGCCTTACAATTCTCCTAAAAACTGCAAAGGTTTTTAAAGAGCATGTTCAAGGGCAAGCATGAAGCAGGGGGAATGGCTTGTTGTAGAGGCTTTTCTAGATTGCTTGGGTGAGAGCTCCTAGTGGTGATCTCTGTGGAACATCTTGTAAACAGGTGAAACTGCCTAAAAGGGAGTTTTGATCCAGATGCTACTTTGAATTACACTGGCATAAACCCAGGACAACTTTATAATAGATCCACTGTAACTAGTACATTACCATCCACAAAAGAAGACTGGTTTGGAAGCATCCAGACTCTCTCATGAAATGAGGTGCCAAAACACCACGCTAGATTGATGGCATTCATCTCAGCAGGCACAGTGAGCAAAATCTGGCCAACTTCAGGGGATACTGGTCATCAAAACTACTACTTAGAGTAGTAGATAGCTTTTATATAGATACATATACACACAAATATAAACTCTATATTTTCAGTTGGCCAAGTTGTGTTACCTAGGTTGGACTCTTCAGCCTTTGGGAACAGAAGGTAAGGTGGCCAATGGAGGCTACATGTCTTGGGTGGTAGGCAATGAGAAATCTATTTCAAGTACAGAAGCCAAGCAGCCATGACCCCACGCACCTAGTGATTTCTAGAGGCTTCACAGGTAGAAAACCAACCACCTGAAAGGTACTGTTTAGCCTGGATAATGTGGGGAGGCGGGGTGGAGGGGGAGAGAGGGGAAATAGAGAAAATCCTTCTTTCTTGGCCTGGAGGATCGGAAGGAATTCTACTAGCTCTGAGGAAGGAGAACTGTCTCAGTATTTCTCACTGGTGTGTTAATGCAGGTAAGAAGTTACAGGGCATGAACCACTTTTGCCCATCTGTCTAAACTTGTCTAGCATTATGGACAGAATTTGTGTGGGAGGGTGAAGTTTGAGCAAGCAACTGTGCAGCTTAACTCTCCTCAATCTTCTCACCTTGATTCATGATGAAAAATAAACAGGTTTTATAGAAAGCATTCTAAGATAAACCAGCATCAGTTCACCACATGCTTTAAAATGCATGCTTTCTCACAATCAGGATCACTGGGGCAAAGTGATTATGACAAAAGCAAAAGGAAATTTTTTTTCTTCCCTCTCTTCCCACACCAAGACTGCTCAGAGGCATCCCCTTGCCTGCCTCAGTTTGCTGCACAATAGCCATGCCAGCTGTTGAGCTGGTGTAATGCCCTGGCACGGTCTCAATAGTCTTTGCTGTAATGCAGTGTATACATACAAACATAGCAAACTAAAATAAGGCAAAATAAATAGAGGTGTCAGATTTACAGGTTCCCCTTAGAGATTCCTAAAACCTTTTTTTTTTTTTAAAAAAAAAAATCATTTAACCCCAAAACAAACAAACAAAAAAACCCAAAACAACCAACCCAGAAACGAAACTGCATATATCATGTACATCATCAACTGTACAACTGATCTCCTTTCCCCTCACAGAAACTCCTGACGCAAGCTTCTCCCATGCAAACCAGCTCAGAGTGTGAGCTTTCCTAAAGAAGAGGAAAGATTCAACCAGTGGGGCTGACCATTATGGAAACACCTGCCCCACAGTCTCCCACCAGGGCCGCTCATGATTCCTTTCCCTTCCTCAGACATTGTGAACACATTACAGAAATGCTTCTGAAGGATGCCCAGGCTATCTCCATAGTGGGGAGTCTCTCACCACTAAACACTAGTACTACTTCTGCTCTTGTAGGGAACCAGTGCCTGGACAATAGCTGTGCTGCAAGGCACAGAGGGGCCTTGCTGCCCTGAAGTCACTTTACCTTGTAGCATCTCCAAAAACTTACAACCAACTGAGAAGAGTGACCCAGACCAAAGGGAGTGGGAGGAGGTTCTTCAGACTTTTCTGGGATCATCCTAATGCAACCTGCTTAAGAACTTCAGAGACAAAAAGGTGAGAGAGTGAGCGAGCACCAGATCTCTAGGGACAAAGTCTGGAGAATTAGAAAGTACCTCCTCTTCTAGGTGTGAAGAAGATCATAAAGTTAGCAATGACTATGTTTCTGAAGGAAGCAGAACAGGCCCTCAGTTTTACCTTTCTTTCTCACTCCTCCACTTATTTCCAAAGACAGAGTGATTTCACTTTAAAATACTGGTGTTGGGCACAGGTGCAAGGTCAACAGCAGACCCTAGCTCTTCTCCAGCTCTCGATGAGATAGAGGTTATACCTCAATGTTACACATCATGACTCCTTTCTACACCTGCTCAGGCTCTGCTAGCACTAGAGGATAAGGAATAATATCTTCCTTCCTCCTTCAGCACTCAACAACTCTACTACAACTGCTGATGAAGAATAGAGTGTAGATGCACTCACAGTACCCAAGAGTTGAGAAGCAAGGACAAATTTGGCTTCATCAAGAATGTGACACTAGGCCCCAGAGCAGAGCCAACTTTTTTTCTTATCTTCTGTGTGGCCAGCCTCATCTCGTACAGTAGACATATTAACGGGCCTCTGTGCTTGTCACCACCTGTATGAAACCACTGCTTGCCTCAGTGTGCAACTGAGCTTTTCCAAAACCCTCTTCATGAATGTTCACCATGGATTCAAGAGCCAGATGGGACTGTTCAGGTTGCTGAATGGAGCCTTCAGCCACCATCACAGATTCAAACAGAAGTCTGGGGCACTGGAGCGCTGAGAAAGTTGAGCTGCAATGAATGAGTGCCATAACTCTGAGCTTTCTGTCCATCCCAGTAAGTATCCCACAGCTGATTTACAAGAGTTGCACAATCTCTTATTACTTGTGTATGAGCCAAGAAGATGGTAAAACTACAGAAGCTTTCTTTGACTCTCATTGTGGCCAGAGAACCACATACCATCATACAGGATCACTTTAAAATGGGGTTGAACTGTGTACACAAATGGACAGAGGGCTTATCAACTCTCTCTGTTTTTGCTACATTTGTGGCCTGGAAAAGTGACTTCAGTTTCAAAAAGCACAGCACAAACCTGGTTTGACAAATACTGGGGCAGGTGGAATGCTGTATTTATATTCAAGGGTTTTGCCCTGAGGTATTTCTTCTCTGACAGCACTATCATGCTGCCAGTCTGCTTTTTCAGACAAGTACCTGGGGAGCAAGCAAGCAGCTGTAAAATTAGACAGAGCCATGCATCACATCATCTTGCATCAGGGCTGACCTTGGCACTACACCTGAATTTCTGGGTGAGTCCTAAACCCAGGGAGAACAAAGAGGGGGTAAAAAACCACTATTATGTTCTAATCCCTAAAAACATCATCTTTGGAATTCAGAAGTTATCCAAATCTAAACTCAACTGTATACCAGTTTGGCACATATTACCACCTCTCATATGGCTTACATGGCATAGGTTATACGGCATGCTTTAAAACAAGACAAACAAAAAGGGCTGGGATATAGCATGTCTACTTCAGGGAGCAACAAGGAGCTTGTTAATATAATTTACAAGAGACATTTCTAAAAATCCATTTTGTGATTTAAAATAAAAATGCTTTGAAAAGTGAGAGGTTTTCTTAAACTTTCAAAAACTTTTATGAAATACAGTCTTTCTTCTACAAGGTGCTTGTATTCGCTGCAATTGGCATTGCTGTTAATAGGTAATCCCAGAAGGGGAGTGGGATAGTAAGGGAGGAGAATGCATCCAGCTCTTGTAAGATACCAGCTCTTTACGGTGAGTATTATACAGAGGCGCCGCAGTCTGGAATGTCGTAAATAGGAAAATTCTGGGGTGAGAGACTCAAAAATTCAGTAAAAAATGAAACATTAGAGTTCAACAATTCTGACTTTTTTGCTTCTTTCCATAGTTTACGTAATAATTATACTCTCAAAGTGTTCAGAAAACCACCACAGTTTGCTTCTCCAGTATGGGTAGTGTGTAATACTGATCAGGCAGCATGCATGGAAGAGAAAGTTCTGTTCTGCAGACTTGGTGCAGAGCCTGAGGTTAAGTGACATTCAGAGAAAAATCAAACCAAATTATTAAAGTGACAAATTGAGCTTTTTTCACTTCCCTGGGATTCCTTCACATTTCATTCTGTTAACTATTGATGCATAGTTTGTAGATGGTGTTCTTGCTTTTCTTCCCATCTACGAGGAAGAATCCATCACCATTTCTTTCTTTCCTCTTGTCTTTCTCCAGGGAAGGTAATGAAAAAGGAAGACAAGATCCAAAAAAAAAAAAAAAAAAGCCCATGGCAGCCCACACAATCCAATCCCTTTCCTAGAGCCATGAAGACACACAGGATTCAGAATTCTAGTCTCTTCTCAGGGTTCTTTGCTGTTTCACTGTGTGCATCATATCTGTAGCTTTATTTATTTATTTCTTATGAATCAACACATATCCAAAGCCTGCTTGGCTTACACAATTCTGTGTCCTCAGAAAATTCTCAGTTTTTATTATGGGAACCTCTTCTGGTTCCTCTCAAGTGATCCCTTCAAAGTGGAAAAGACTATGGGCTCCAAGGCTCTCCTTTGACATTGTTTGTATCTTATTGACTTATGTGATCACCCTAGGTCGGAGTGTGGTGTGTGCAGTGAAGGTCAGCCTGTTAGATATAAAGACCAGTTCATGCCAAAACCAATCACAGCTAGCATCAAGTGGAAAAGAAATCTTATTTTGTGTAGCCAGTGACCCTGTTTGCATTTCGCTACTTGTGACTTGTGGATGATACTAGGGAGCTCCTGATTTCTATCGGGCTGTATTAAGAAATCTTGCACAAACAGATAAGAAATGTTCACTTTTTTCTTACCACCCTCCAGCAATGACAACAGGCTCCAGAGTCATCTACTTATAATCCCAACCTGGAAGTGGTTTAGTTTTCTAAAGAAAAGCCAGAGCTTCTTCCCTAGAAGTTTCATTTCATAGCTTCAAGACTCAACTATCAACAAATTCCAGAAAACTGCTTCTAGAAAAGACTTTTGTAAATTATTTTATATTGATCCTGATTCTTGAATTTCAATTTGCTCTAGAACCTGATTACTTCCTTCTGATCATCACTTGCTTTGGACAGTGTAGGCCACACTAAAATACTATACAGAACATGAGATCAAAAGTATTTTTCAGGTGCCCAGCAATGGCTTATAAAATCCAATTCTGTCAGGGAATTGGAAACCTCAAGAAGAACACCTCGACAAGCCCCTGAAGGCCAGTCTAGATCTTGAAGAAGTGACAGGTGTTTACAGAGCTGCCCTGAAATCAGTCTTGCTTGTTATCAGCAAGATGGAGTGCGTGACTAGCTTTTACTTTGGCACACAGAAAATTATTTTTCTCCATCTGTGAGGCAGTCTGCAAGGCCCAAGTACTTTCTGTCATCACCATGAAGCCTTTGATGACACAATAAACTCCCAGAAGCAAATCTGTCAGCTCTGCATGGCCCAGTCACAGGCCCTGATGGCTTCACAGAGGCACTTTTATAATGGTTCAAATGAGGAGTGCAGAAGAGGGATGAGAGGAAAGCTGATGATGGAAAGGTAATGTCTCTAGCCACAGACCAAAGAAATCCTTTGGGGCAGCTGTCAGCCAGGTGCCATCGCACACATTCATCTTCCTTGTTTTGCACTTTTTCATCATCTTCTTTTGGTTGATTATTTTTCTTCCTCTTGTAATTAATAATTTAGCTTTGTCACCACCCGCTCCCGGCTCGTCTCTAAGCCTTGGTTCCCCGAACGCTTGCGGTTACGCTTGAGCTTGGATAAGTCTTTGTCAAAGACTTCCCCCGACCTTAATGCTGACACCAGGTCATCAAACTCCCCACTCTCTTCAGAGATGCTTCCAGCTTTCGCTTTCTTTTGTCGCCTCTCTTTTTCCCTCTGCTCCTTTAGCTGTGGAGAAAGACAGAGAGCTTTAGGATTAGCTAACTAAGATGCCAAATCACTAGGTACACTGCCAAGAAGCAGTTGTGTCAATACAGTTTAGGGAAAAAAAGAAATCAAGAGCTTATTCACAAGGCCATCACCTGTGCCAAGAGCTACTGTCAACCATGCTGGGCTTCCCTTCTTCAGCACAGGCAAGCAGCAAGCAGAAGATATGAGGAATAAGGAGCATCATATGTTTACCTCACAAAGCACCACCACCCTGGAGCAAAGTGGACACATGGGATCTGTCTGTGCTGCTGCTGTTTCACACTGATCTTACAGTAGGATAGTGCCAGCAAAGTAGCTGTGCCAAATGACAGTATAAAAGTGATGCTGGCATAGGTAATTACCCAGCCTCTGGGACCAGGCTTGCAGTGACCTTAGTGTGGCAGAACCTACTATGCCAACAGTACCTAACCTAGTGAGTTTAAAGCTAGTTTGGATATGCCTGTACAAACAACAATCACTAGTATAGTCACAAACAGCTTGAGGTACACTTGAGGCATAGCTAGCTAAATTGACAGGCAGAAAGGCTGCAGTCCTGCAGAAGGAGGAAAAAAAGAAAAAAGAAAGCCACAAGCTAAACATACTGGAAAATGAAAATGGTATGAAATATCAAAATGTCAGCATCAACCATATCCATCAAACAGCTCATGTTTAGATGGAGGCAGTGTGTTGCAGTGATGGGGAGAGGAAGGCATGTTGTCTTGACTCTGGAAAATGAAACTGGTTTTAAGTACTAAGATCAATGAAACAGAACTGCTGACTTTACAAATCATGAGATAGGTCCACCTGTCAACATGATGTTCTTGGTCTTCCTAGGGTACCTCCAGGGGGCTTGGTGACCCCCCTCCACTGCTCAACTCCAAGACTAGCAGAAATGGCAAGGGATGGGTATGGCTGTCAGGAATCAGACCGTTCGCTCTGCGTGCTAGCCCCACATTGCAGAAATACTCTTTTCATAAGCAAACTGCAACCTCTTTCATGGTGTATTAGGCCTATGAAAACATCCTAGTGCTTTAAGAGTGGGCTCCTGCACTTTCCAGGTGGGCTGAGAGGAAATTGGAGCCTAAGTCTTGGCATTTTAGCCCTGTGACCAACAGTATGGCTGCTGGCACCCTGGTGTTTTCTCTCTCTCCTCTTCCAAAAGTCAAAAGCCAGTGCTTTTGGCACAGAAATCTTTTACAGCAGCAACTTCCTGCAGCGAGGCCTGAGGCCATGGCAGCAGCTTGGGTTAAAGCACCATCAGGGGAGAAGGAGGCAGGGAGTTCTGAGCCGTTCTCAGGCCTCATGGAAAGGCTGAGGTTAGAGGGGAGGCTGGTTCACATGAACACCTAGGGACACACAAGTCTGTCTCATCACGTCAAGGCCAGACACGACCCTAGTAATCAAGGCATTGAGGCTCGGCAGAGGAAACACTGCCAGTGTGAGCTGCAGCAGGTGCCAGGGCACTGGCTGTGTCACCATATGCTGTCAGGCAACAGGCACGCAGCTGATGATGAGGGAGTCTGAGTGGAAGCTGACCAGCTGGCAGGACTGAGGGAGATGTGGCTCCCCCAGAGCTTTTGCACAGAGCCTGAAGCCCAAAATCAGAAGAGCCTGGCATTGGGAAGGAACAGCACCTTCCTGCAAAGTGCCAAGGCAGAACAGGCAGGGCTAGGTTTGGTATCTGAATCCAAAAGAGGGTAATTTATGATCCAAGCAGTATGCCCTTGAGAGGGGCATACAAGGCAGCCAGCAGGAAGAATGTCTTCATTTGTAGAAGAGAATGATGCCAAAGAGAGGTAGCAGAGAGAAGGACATAAAACAGTGACAGGACACGAGCATTGAGTTTTGCGCTCTCAACCTTTGTCTACTGAGACGGGAAAAGGCAATGGAGGAAAACCCTTCCCATGCCCAGGTCCTCACCATGGCCTCCATGCGTGCCCTGCGCTCCTCTTCTTCCTTTTTCTTCCTCATATTCTCCAGATCTTGCTTGGCTTCAGCAAATGACTGTAAGAAAGTGTCGAAGATGCCAAAAAATTCATCTGGCTGCATCTTGCCCTCGCTTTCTCCAAAATGCTTCAGTGCCTTGGCATACTGTCAAGGGGGCAGAAAACACAAGAGCAATAATTAGGCAGGCAGTTTGGTGAAGACAGCAAGGAAAGCCGATGAGTAACCGCACATGTAATTCAATATCCTCTGAGCATTCATGTGCTGAGCAGCAGAAACCACACCTCCCCCCCCCCTAGCAACAAAAGTGCCTCTCCTTAAGGAAGGTGCCTCTGTCCCTGAAGAATCTGCACTCCTGGATATTATTTGGGGAATATGGGGCAACAGCTCTGGAGAGCGCTATCTGTCCACTTACACAAAAATAAGGACATATTCAGTGCCTCAGGGTGATGGAGTAATTTCAGAAGACCATCATCTGGCCACATCTCAGCTGCAGCTGTGGGACTCCAGGAACATGGAACACAGTGGGCTAACTGCCAAACAAGTAGTTTTAGCCCATCTTTTCCCCTTCCACCTTTCCCCAAAATCCACTTTTAAAATGGCTGCAGTTAAAGGGTTTTTTTGCAATAAAGTTACAGTCTGTCCTCTCAGAAGTTGTTTGCCATGTCATCCATTGCTCTGGAGTCCTCTGAGTCAGAGTGTTGCCTCGGAGAGAGGAGTCTATGGACAGACATGGCATGGGAGAGGGGCAAGGAAAGCAGCCAGGACTCCCGGGCAGACTTAAAAGAGATTGAATACATCACAAGTGGCTTTTATTTTAAAAGGCAAATGTTGAGGCTGCAGGATGCATGTGGAGGCAGCCAACTGGCAGGACTTCAGTCACAGGGCAGTCCTGATTGGGATATAGTAAATTCACAGCAATGCCTGGCTCTTGGACATCAGTCCTGCAGTAGTTGCACTCTCTTCTTTGCTGTCTCACACACAGAATACCACCTCTGTACTCACCAAAATGCACTCAAATGCATGCACATATAGTTTGTCAACAGCATATATACACGTCCACCAAGTCCAATCTAAGTGTACACACCCAAAAGCTGCATCATTTTGCAACCACCTTCACTCACCTCCATACCACAACAGGCAGCACTAGCAACGTGCTCCTGATGGCACTGGTGTCCTGGTACATGGCTACCCCAGCAATCCCTGCATGTACTTTAAGACACCACCACTGTGCAGCAGAGCATCCTTACAGACCTCAATGTTTACCAAAACAAAGCCAGACTCTCCCAGGATATGGACTGACTTCAAACCCTCTTGTGTGTGTATTCAGCTCATACACAGCCCAGATTCCCTTTCCTTAGGTGGGTGCTCTTGCAGAATGGAAAACACTGTAAGAACAGTTCAGGCTCCAATCTCAAGCACAAAATGAGTTTGGAAGTAAGGTCTTATAAACCCCTCTGGCCCTGTACCAGGTAAAGCATAAACAATGTCTCCCAGTCAACTGCAGGGGGAAGAAATCTCCAAGAAAAGCAGCTTCCTTCTGGCACAGCCTTAGAGATTCAGAATCTCCCCTCCTCTGCTTTTACTGCCAGGCCCACAAAGCAGTTTGAAGCAATAGCTTCTTTTTTTTTCTTTAAAAAGGCTGTGTTCTCAGCCAGAAACAAACAAAGAAACCCAAAGTATCTGGGGGGGGAAGTGTTGGAAGAAATGCAAGTTGCTTTGAGCTACCAAACATGGCAGGAGTTGAAGGAAGCACTATAGCATCAACTCATGGAGGGACTTCAGAGTATGGAAACAGCAACAGATTACTTCTCTATTTTTAACTCCTTTTCTCTGAAACCTCTGAAGACACATACAGACAAGTATGCACACCTACTCCCTCTCCCCACCCATCTCTGAATATATGTATTTTCTCTGTATATAATGTATATATAGTCTGCTCAAATATTAGGAAAGTGCAGCAGTCTTACAGTGATCCATCCACACTGACCAGCACCAACTCTTCAACAGACAGTATAAAGGCTGTCAGTACCACAGAAAGAGATAAATCATGTCAATGTGCCATATTTTCTTGTCTTGCCTGCTCCAGCATGCCAGGAGAGCAGTACTGCCAGAGAATGACTTCAGCACTGGCATTGCCACTGCTGCTTGAGCACATAGAGTGTCTGAAGTTCATTGATCACAGATGTGCTACCTGGAATCTCTTCCCACTTAACTTGTGGTTAACTCCTGTGAAAACTGAAAATAAGGCAGTGACTAGAGCTGCCAGCTAGAAGAAAGGCTCATCTGTCTCCTGTGAAGCCTGAATTCTGGGGGCAGCCCACAGCAGATAGCTGTTGTACCTAGCGATGCACCACCTCTCTCCCCTGTGTTCCTCCTGTGAACAGCAAAGGTGAGTGAGTGAGGGGGCACATGGGAGGAATATCTGTAGAGTTTTTGTAGTCTTTTAGGGAGGTTGGGCATTGAAAAGGAGGGGGTAATTGCCTTCCTACATATGTGGAAGTCTCCATTAGAGGGTGGTATTGTCTGCAAATGCTCTGCACATGGTCTGTCACCCAACTACCAGTACCAGATAGCTCTTGTCACACTGGCAGAGGGACTTTTGCAACTGCCTTCCTGTTGCCATTCAGAGAAGAAACAACGTTGCTGTACTGGAAAGACTCAGCAGCCTGGGAGTCTTCCAGAGACACTCATGAGTATAAGGTGTTGGAGGTCTCTAAGCAGCAGTGAGGAGGAGGAGGCTGAGAACAGCCTGTGTTTGATGCCCTGTAACATGGCTTAGTAGGTCACAATCACTTACTGTAAAGCAGTGAAAGATGAAAAGCAAAAATCTATGAGCTAGAGGTACTAAAATAACTAAAAAGAGAAAGCTGCAGTTCACTGAAGTAAATATTTTCCTTCTTTTTCTACTCCCTCCAGAAAAAAGCTGACTGAGCAGTGGAAGGTAAGTCAGGAGGTCCATCCTCTGCTTCCAGCTCTGCCCATGATGCAGTTTGGGAACTCATTCTCCCTCTCTGAGTCTTCTTTTCTCCATTCATTACAGAATGGAAAGTGTTGTCCCACTAATATGATACGGGAAACAGCAAAAAATCAGTTGTTCATATCTGTAGGGCACCACATCAATTCAATGCACTATTATAAAGAGAACCACGCTGTCTTTTCACTGTTTAAACTGCAACACATCTCTCTGGTTTTGTTACTTCTTCTCTTTCCCTGTATCTCTGGTTCTGTGATCACATGCTTTTTCAAAGCTCTGCTGCTGAGACAAAGAACAGCAAGCTGCTGGGAGCAGCCTTCCCAACCCTGGTGCAAAGCCTAAGCTCCTACCTGCCCACAGTGGGTAAAACCACACTGCCTGTCTTGCCCAAGGCATAAGAGGCAGTACAGTGCAGATTGAGGTGCTCTGGACCCCAGCCTTCTCTTCTGCTCTCCAATGTAGGATTTATGTCACCATGTACAAAGCACATAACTACTCCATGGACAGATTCCCTGCCAGACAGTACCCACTCTTCTGCAGTTGTGAAATCTGTAGTGAAGTCCTCATGCACACAAAACACTTCCCAGAATTTTGTGACATGTTGTAGTATCGCAGAACAAGAGCTGAAGCTTGCCTATTGCTGAAGTCATTTAGGGACAGATGACACGGGCAAAAGCAAGATGGAAAACAGTGTTTCAGCGGGTTTTCCAGTGTAACACAGAATGGTGTATCTTTTATTTTTTTTTTCAAAAAAATCATTTCCACACCATAAGGGCCCCCAAGCTCCATGATATAACAGGTCCACGAGCTCAGTGCCAGCTCTGCTTCCCCTGCCAAACTTTCCACTGAATTCATTCTCTTGCCAAAGCAAATCGTTTAGACAGTTGTTTATTTTAAAAAGCCATTTTAGCAAGGAGAGGGGAAGCGGGACAGCAGCACACACACTCTCTGCTGTGCTTGCCAATGAAATGTTAAACAGTGGCAGAAGAGTTCTGGAAACAGAGGGAATGGGGCTCTATAAGGAAGAGGAAAACCAGCCATGATAAAAATTTCCTGCTGTCTGTGCTGTTGGCTATTGCAGGAGGAGCCAATGCACAGATGAATTATACCATGTAGCCATGCAACATGAACTGTCTTCCCCAGAGAAGTAATCTTGAGTTTGCTGTTATGAAGACTCCAATCATGTACCAAGGCAGTTCAAATAAATGCCTCTTCTCTTTATGGGACAGATTCATATCAATTAATAGAAAGAGCCCAGCCAATTTCAGGCAGGGCTGAGACCTACTCTCCTTGAGTTTAGATGCTCATGAAAGATTCTCCCAGGAGTCCTACAGTAACTCTGGCAGCCCCAAAATCATGATACAGGTGCTCTAAACTTTTCTGATATGTTAGATACCAACCTTCCTTGTAGAATATACAGTTCTAAGTTAGTGTACAACAGCTACGTAATTTATTTACTAAATGGCTGTTTCTGACAGCAGGCTGTGGTGACTGCTCATGCCCTTTGTAACACACCTCATCTTAACTTTCTCAGCCTCCATCCTGATCCGTTCCTTATTCATTAGCCCCAGTGGCCCACAGAAAATACCACTCCCCCAGAATGAAAGACTGAACTGAACAGTCTGGAACTTGGACTACAGCATTCCTGTGTTTCATAGCATTTTGCCATTAACAACTACTTTCTTAAATGGATTTTGCCTTTCACTGACTTGTTCTTCTTCAAAACAGTTACTGTATGTGCTAAGCTTATTAAATGCATGTGGAGAGTCTGAACTCCTTTCTCCATAATGGTAAACACCCTGCTTGAGAGCTGTCATGAGAAAGACAAGGGATGGACACTTTTCCTACCTGCCTCATCAGCCTTGCCCAGGCAGTCGCCACCATTGTACCTTTGTAGAAAGGCTTAAGTTTTAAATTCATCATAAGAATGGCAATACCTGACTAAGAAGGCTAGGAAGATCCAACACATGTTAAAAACAGTTGTGCTATGAACCCAGCACAAAGTCAAACAGTTAAGAAACAGTCTAACTTCATACCTGTCAATATTTAAGTATGTTGTAAACCTCCATATAGGGCAAAAGTCACCTTTTTCAAATAGGAAAATAAAATTTATATAATGGGAGGTCACTGTTCCTCTGCCTGAGCATTTTTGTTGCTGCCCCACAGGAAACACAGAGAAAAATTTTTACAAACAAAATTCAACCCCATTCTGCTCTTTCTGATGTAAACCAGTCTATTTTTCAGCTGTTCAAACACATAAAAAACAGTGAAGGATTCCAGGGCAGAATTTCGCTTTCTCCTGCCCCCAACCTTACACTTTATGGGAAAAGGCAGAAAACATTATCCCTTGATCTAATCTATATATTCCCTTATAAAATGGTATTGAAAGTGAGAAAAACACAAGAAGAACAAGAACCAGCTGTGCTAGGGAGCCTGTTTAAAGGCTCTGTCTAAGTTTTCAATCAGTTGTTAACCAAGCCACCTGTTTACTTCATGAAGATAAGTACAGTTATAAGGCTTCCTCTGCAAACACGGATGCCTGCATCTGACAACCTGCCCCTTCAAATTTAAAATACCACTTCCTTTCCATGGCCGCTAGCTGCAAATGGTCCTGTTTAAGCAAAAGGGCCAAAAAAGGTACTGAATGGGATTATGAAAAATATCCTCTACAGAGGTCAGCACCACACCTTGGTACTGGACTGTTTCCATAACTGAAAGGAATAAAGAAATTACTTTTGCTAATACTAAAGACATTTTAAAAATCTTAAAAACTTCACAGGTTTGAAAAGATAATTTTAAATCCCAGTTGAGGAATCATGGCTCTGATTAACTCATGGCAATCAATTAGCCACATCTATATTTAGAAGAATATCCGACTCCAGCTGTTAAAACTAAGACTTCACTTTTACTAATAAATCTGTGAACCAGAACAATTCTTCATGGACTCACTAGTATATTTTTAAAAGTCTTCCCTTTCCCATTACCTTTTTTTTTCAGTTTGCTTTGCTTTAAGAAAATGAAAAAGAAGAGAATAATCAGATGTCCCGGTCCCTCTCTTCCTTTAATTGGCTAGTTATAGTAAGTTTCTGTGGTAAGAAAAAAGCTTGTGATTCAACAAGCACTGAGAGCCCATGGAGGTTGGAAGATGTTATAGGCTTTGCAAAGCACATCTGGTTTGTTGAAAATTTCCATCTTTCTTTTTCTTCTTTTTTTTCTTTTTTTTTTTTTTTTTTTTCTTTTTTCAAGAAAAGTTGAAAAAAAAAGAGGAAAAAGAGGAAGAAGAGAGGGGAAAAATAATATGAGGCAAACATGACAAATAGTTCAGCATTGGTAAGGACAGACAGTTCCCTTTTAGGAGTCCAAATGCATCTTTTTGCCAGTGGAAGAACTAAAGCCATAGGTTGAGTAGAAGCTGGAATGGCATGTGTTCAAACATAGTAAGGGTTTGTGAGGAGAAGGTAGGGAAATGTTTCCTAAGCATGTTATAGTCATTAAAATAAAACATTTCTTTATGTTGAGTGCTTTATGTTGGCTATGTCTAAAAAAGTATGCAACAACTTCTGGACATATTGATCCATCTATTGGGAGATTCTCTGGTTATTCTTAAAGCAAAAGCATTTTTCTTGCAAGTGCCTGATCAAGAAGAGTTGTACTGCTGTGCTGGATGTATACCACTTGCTGGTTTTTAAACCCTGCTTGACCACGTAAAGAATCTGCATTGGGCATTTGTCCTAGTGTGCCAAAAGAAAGGACTACCTCTATCTATAACACCAGACCAAAATCGGGCATTCTAAGCCAAGGACAAAGTGAATTCATTTTCAGAATTGTGCATGTAACGATAGTAATATTGAAAAATTAACTCAGCCACAAAACAGAAGCACCAAAACCATAGAAAACTGAGCTTTGCTCAGTAAATTTAGTGGAGGCACAGAATGTAAAATATTATTTTTGTGATTATAAAGCCAGGATGGTTTGAACATTATTGTATCGGAAGCAGTATGAACCTTCTCAAGCAACATGACAACAATGAAATAATTAGGCATGTTATACTCTACAAAATTTCCTTATGATATTAACATGTGTTACACTGTCCAGTTTTGCCTTCTGAGAGCTGTAACAACTACTGACCCACTGGCATTTGCCAGAGCAGCTAGCTCTAGCTGACAGCCAGTAGCTCCTGGTGCTTGCAGCTGCAAGTCAGTATTACCAACATTACCTCCACATGAAAGAAATTCATTTGAACTACAGAACATTACTGCAGAGTGACTGGATGAGTGAGGAGTCTTACTGTTCAGATAGCTTGTATTTTGCCTATCCTTCAAAATCTAAAGCCTACCAATCCAACAGCACAGGTTTCATTAATAATGCAATAGGTCCCTTAATACTACAAGGAATGACACGAGTGGTGGAAACAATTCAATCCAAAAGAAATAAAGTCAAGCACTCTTAACATGCCAGCCAATAAGGCAGATTTGTCATTACATATAATTTACTTTAGAACTTGCTCTTCTCTAAAACATTTTCATATGCTCATGATCTTTTCATATAAATTCTTCCTCATTCAGCTGAAAAACAGAGGGATTAGTGCCAGACTCCAATCATCAGCAAAGGACAAGCCTCTGTTGTACAAATCTGGTAATGGAGATGCAGACAGTGAAAGGACAAAACAATCACCGTAGCACCTGAAGAGTAACACACACATGGTGCTTGCTGCATAAGAAGGATCCAAGAACACTGGACAAATCTCACATGTTTGGCATTTCTATCCTTGCCTTGAAATACAAGAAGTACCAGAGAAGCTTAAGTGGAAAAGATTGGGTATTTGGGGTTACCAAACTACCCAGAGGTGCATTTTTAAAGGAAAGATGAATGAGCAGAATGGGATGAAGTCAAAAGCAGAAGGTAAGAGATACGAGCTGACTATCACTAATCACCAAAGGACCTCTTTTTGAGAGATTGTTCAAAGGCAGTCCCTTCAACACCACAGCACGGTGTGGTATCCTGGTATAGATGCTGCTATTGCAATTCTGTACCACACATGGATAACATTAAGGAAGATTAGCAAGAAATGGGCAAGGAAATGGAACCTTGTTTTAATCCTAAAATATACTCTAAATGACTAAAGACCAGATTAGGAAAGGTAAGAAGCTGCAGCCTAAATCACTTTCAGTGTCTATTATAGTTTTCACTAGTCCCAGCATCTGAAATCACTGCTACCATTTTGATTCAGGCTTTTGACTGAGGCAGTGAAACCCCAGACACTTCAAAAGGTATTCTTACCTTGTCTCTAGCCTCGTTGAGAAGGTCTTCTAACTCTGAGAAGCTGAAACTGGCCACAGTGATGAAATCACTCATGACAGGAACAAACCTGTCCCCTGATTCCCGCATGCGTCTCTTCTGATAATCTAGTTCCTGAAAGAGAAGAAGTAAGAGATATAGACAGGCAAGCAGCAAAGATTCCTTGCTGACAAGGAAGGAAGCAAGGAAACCCATCCATTTCACTCCACTCACATTCATCCAGAGGTGTAACTCGGAGATCACTTTCTCATTAGGTTAAAGGTTTTGCCTTTTCAACATGAGAGGGAAGATTTAGTTGGGATGAAGGAAGGTCTTAAAGTTTCCTTTATGATCAAACAACTACTACACCCAAGAAAGCCATCAATATGTTGAATTTCTAAAGCAACTTATAATTTAAGCATCAAGTTGTTTAAGCATCAAGCAGTTTTGTTTTTTTTTTTTCTTTTTCCCCTATGCAAAATGACAAATAATAGAGAACTTGGATTGTGTAGCAAGTGAATTTGGAATTTTTAATATTGAGTTTCCCTCCATCCTCTCTTGCTGTGGTAACTCAGAAGACTATATACTTGTGTACACACGTGAATAATCTATTTGGTTCCTAGCTATGGATCTCCCCCTTTTCCCCTTTTGTTCTCTGAAAAGCACTAGGTGGGCAGCAAAAAGATA
Source organism: Chloroceryle amazona (assembly GCA_027560015.1). Taxonomy (NCBI): domain Eukaryota; kingdom Metazoa; phylum Chordata; class Aves; order Coraciiformes; family Cerylidae; genus Chloroceryle; species Chloroceryle amazona. The sequence continues at coordinate 24,865 of JANHFX010005724.1, read as the reverse complement.
TCCCACTGAAGAAAAAGCAGAAAGATGTCATGTGCAACATTTGCTAGCATGCTGCTAACCAACAAAAATTCGCTTGCATTTCAAAAAAGTTAAAGAGCAATAACCCATTGAAAAAAAAAGATTAAACAACAAACAAACCCCCCCACCCCCCCCCAAAAAAAAAAAAAAAAAAGAAAAAAAGGAAGACATAAACCTATAGGAAACTAAGTTCTATTTATCTGCTACCTACAGAAAAAAAAAAGAAAGATTCTTTCTTTCTGGCTCAAGTTTTTTAGTTTCAAGCCAAGATTATCCATGCTATCTCTTCCCTTACTCTATTCACCATGCTTGTGGCACAGAAAAAGCTACAGATTTCCTCAAAATGACTAGGTTATAGTAAGACTGGCAATCTCCCATGCCTGTACTTGGCTTTTCTGCTGTTGTCAGTCTCATGGGGACAAAGAAATCATTATCTGGGCCTCATCTTTATTCTCAGCTGAATAATCAGTGGGAATGATAAAGCCTTACTTTCTCTGTAGGGAAAGCAGGATGAAACAGCAGGTCAAGTTACAATCTGACCCTCTGTTCCCTTTGGAAAAAAATATTTTTGTGCTGGCTGCAACTCCAGATACATACATGTTTGATGCTCTCTGTTACTGGTCATCAAAATACTGGTTCACAGAGCCAAATGGGTAAGTTTATAATCACCTATGCTGAGAAACAACTTGGGATTTACTCCACAGTGCTGCTGAATGCAAAGAATTACTTTGGCTATCAACCATCTAAAATCTGATGTGATATATCTCCTGTTCTGATGTGAATTAGAAAGATAATGTAACCATTGCAGAAAGATGGCAAGCAGAAAAGGTGCAGGAAAAGCAACAAGCAGATGGCTGGAGAAAAGTCCACATTAAAGAAGTGCTAGTTCCCCTGCTTTACATTACATCCTCTTCTCCTTTGGTTTTCCTACCACATCACAAGGGACATTCCCTAGAGCACTACTCAGTTACAACATTCTGCAGTGAATTGTCTCTATGTTACAATCACTTTCAATTGGACCTTACAAGTACAGGAATTGTCACTTCACATGCTTCTAAGAAATATATATAATTTTTTAGCCACTCTTTCCCATTCTTATTTTTAAGCTGGTTTTAGCTGAAATTTGCTCTACCCTCTCCTTCTCTCCTGTCCACAAGCAGCTGAGTATAACAGTTCTGTCATCTTATTCACTGTTGAAAGCCACTGCTACCGGAGAGCAATGTTTTTCAAAGTAAAATTAAGATTAGGTGTCTGACATTCAATTTCAAATTCAGTCCTTCTTTGCAGAAGTATACTCTGGCAATTAAAAAAAAACAAAAACCAATACACAAGTAACCAGCATGACTATGTAACCAACCCCAGAGCAATGGCAGAGAATAAGAAACTCCTCTATATCTTCTAGAAATGGTCTGTGCTAGTCATAACAGCTCAACAGAGAAGCTAGCACTGTCCCTGGTGGGCTGGGCTTTTGGTTCTCTAGAGAGATAAAATGATTCAGCCATGGCAGTGGTTTCTGAAGCAGTAGTTATGATCTCCTTCCTGTGGGAGAAAAGGGCTCTGCTGACAGAATTCACTTCCTGATTTGGAAAAGACCAAGAACTGCTTAGCTGTCCTTCTGGGAGCATCCAACACAAAAGCAACAGTTGCATGTATGTCTTGAAGTTAAGTATGCCTTGTTTTAACAAAGAAGCTGCAAGTCCAGGACGGCAAAGGGTTAGTAGTACTTTTAAGAACATCTGACTGTGAAACTATTTTTAGCTTTCTGTTCTTAAGGGGCCTTGAAGAAACTTCTCAGTCACTGGAGCCAAGGCTGTGGTGAGAACGCACTGGAATAAAATCAAGAATCACACCTTCCCCTCCTCCCCCTTCCACCTGACAGTGATCTTCTATTGTTGCTATAGTGCTGCTTTTTACACGCCAGAAAACCACAAATTGAGCAAGCAGACTGGGAGGTGCTGGCAGCCCCATGAAACATACCATGGCAGGGAGCAGACTGAGGAAGGAAGATGGTGATTGAATGGGAAAGAGAGGTAACCCATGGAACTCATGTATGGGAAAGAGAAGAAAAATTGCCTGTAAAGGCAAAAGGACAAATAACCTGATCACAGAAAGAAAAACAGAAGTAGGTACTCACATTTCAGTGGGGGGAATTGTCTGTCCCAGACAAAACTAGGCCTCTCTTTGTGTCATGAACTCCATGTCAGCCTTCCCTTTACAGGCGCTTCTAATTCATAAGCACCACACTCCATGTATGCAGCAATATCTCTTCTCATTGCTGCATTCTCCCCTACCCTAACAATCCAAATAAAAAAGATTTGGAAACTTTATTTTTTATGGGAGAATTACTGGCTAATTACATGATGAAATGCTGGAGACAGACAGGCAGTGTGGGGGCTGCTGACAGGACAAAGATCCCTTCCCATACCCCTAGAGCCAAACCAAACTCAGGCCACATGAAAGGAAAATTAAGTCATCACTGTCTGCCTAACAGCAGATGAGAAAGACTAAAGAGTCCCGTGTTAGTTCCTTGTAGATAGGTAATCCTTCCACAGAAACCATCCAATGCAATTCCCAATGACTGGTCCATTTGCCAGCAGTGTCAGTGCGGAATACTCTGCATCTGGAATGATCTAGTAGCATTAAACTGACATGAGTTCAAAATGACAGGTGAAACATCCTGAAGACAGAGGGACACTGAAAAGTTGGCTAATAAAAACCTGTTGGAAAGGGCAAAGAACAGCTAAACACAACAGAGACTTTACTGAGTTCCAAAGACCTCTGTCCTGTCTCTCAGCACTACCCTTGCCTTAGTGTCCCCAACAAGCAAGAGATGTCAGCACCATCCTGAACATAGGATTTTGTTCCTATACTCGCAGAAAGAGAGAATGATGCTTAGGGTCAGGATAGGTTTATCCATGCAGATAATAGGAGACATTAAGGGACAGAGACAACAGCCTTTGATCATTACTTTTTCAACTGATTTGCAAGCACTAACTTGCCTTCCTCATATCAGCTCTTGTGAGAGGTAGGTATTCATAGCTGCCACTTCACAGAGAGGAGCCAAATGTGTGGGGCTGTTCAGAACGACATGAATATGGCAATGGCACAAGCAAATGGCAAATATGAGAGTTCCTTCCTACTTCCTGCCACCAAACACAGTGTCTGACTCTGTACCTCAGGAAGGGTGGAGTCTTTCCTCAGGAACAAACCCAATACATTAACTAAAGAAAGCTTCCAGGTAGGGGAACCACAGCTGACACATGAACTTGTGACTCCATGGTGCATTTAGGTCCATCCCTCATCTTTAACTTTGATAATTCAGTAAATACAACTGCATCAGTGCACCATTTGTACTGTTCTCTGTTGAGATGGAAGGCTCTGCACTACCTAAGTACAAACTGAAGACAGGTAACCTAAGTCCAGCTTAAAAGGCTTTCAGTAACAGCAGAAGAAAACCACCATTGTTGCTTTGCTTCCCAGCTCAGCTCCCTCATCTTTAACTAGGCTGACTTTTCCTTTGCTTTCCCAAGGAGTGCTTATGATATGTTAGGAGTGCGTTTACAAGTGCACTATCCATTTACTACTATTCCAAGAGCCATGTGAAGCACTTGCTCAGCAGCCATCCATCACCCGGTAAGAAAGAGCAAAATCTTATTTCTTCTTTCCACTCATGCCATCTGTCAAATTGTCCTTTTATTTTCCAGGCTGAGATCAAAAAATCTTTTCATTAGGCCTAACTCTGCTAAGACCATCAATAGGAATGCCACACAGGAAGCTTTTTTTTTTTTTTTTTTCTTAATGTATTCTGGAATGGAAAGGAATGAGAAAAAAAAAAGCCCACTTTCTCTTATCATAAAATATTTAGTGCCCTTGATTCTGAGGGAGATATTTTAAGTATGGTACTTTGGAAACCTTCAGATACTTACAGCTTCAACAGCTTTCAATCCAGTCTTTATGTTGTTGACTTCCTTCTCCAGCTCTACCAGGCTGCACAGGACACAGACACAGCAGATTAAACAAAAAGAGTAGTGTTACACAGGAATACAGGAACTGTGCAGCAGAACAGACCATTGGTCCACCAATCTGGTGTCTGGCCTCTGGCACTAGCAATGCCAGATGATTAGAAGTGGAAGAAGGGGGTCTGTTAATGCTCTGTGATGCTTTTTGTATGAGATGTAAGATGAGGCAGACCCTGCTCGCCTGTGGTGACATTTGAAGATTGGGATTTTCCTGGGAAGAAGATGGGGGTTGCCCTCAGAACATCTGTCCTGTGAGCTGATCCTAGCCCTCCAACAAGGACTGTATGCCTCATGGACTGTTTACAATTATCAGCTGACAGATAAGCAAGGACCCCAGATTTAGCACACACATTACTGGGGTCTCAGATTATCTCTACAGTTCTTCAACCACTTTACTACTAAATCCCATTAGCAGTACATTTATATGCGATTTTTGTCTTCCTCACAGTCCAAACATCTTTTCCATGTGCATTTCTATTGTATGGTAGTCCTTGAAAGCTGACACTGTAGCTGAGCATGTAAACCTTCTGTTAATGCTAATACATGCTTCCCTAGACACAAGTGTACTGAAACAAGAGGTTTTTTCTAGGGCTTGTATGAAAAAAAACCCAACTTTTCATTTCCAGGTAACCAGTCAGTACCTATTTGTGAGGTAGCAGGCATCTCCTCCAAGTATTTGGTGAGTAGTAGTTTACATCTCACAACCACCACTAATGCCTTAATAAATGCCTTTAAGTGTGAATCTACATTTATTTCTTACTTGTCTTTCATTAGCTGGAGTAGCTCCTCATACAAGGAATCGCGACTGGGTAAATAATATGCAAAGATATTTTTGAATAGTGATTTAAAAAGAAAATAAAAGCTACTATTTTGGGGGATGGCTTATGTATTATTTTTCCACAAACACCTACAGAAAAGGGAAAAAAAAATCACTGATATTTGTGCATAAAGAATAACACTTTCCATGTTAAGCCTCTGTGCTTAACTGACTCTGCCTTAGAAACAAGCCTTCAATTATCCAGAAAAAAACCCATGTGACTTATATAAACAAACATAGAATATGGTGAGTGAATTACAAAAAACAACCAGTTTATTTACAATATCTGATTCAGAAATAAAGTAGAGATAGACATATCTGAGTAAAGTCATCAATTTAGTTACCTACAAATGGTTTGGAACCAAAATTATCTGGTGATGTACATCTGAATAACATCGAGTATGTCAGCAAAGGCATTTCAGGTGTAAGGCCAGCCAGGAGTTTAGAAGACAACAATGGAAAAAAATGATGATCATTAGGTTAACAGAAATCACTGGGACCAAGCAATAACACTGGACTTACTTGACTTTTGCTGCTTCTGGAAGATGCTGCAACTCACACTGAATATCTAGGATATCTGGGTAACTCTTTTCAAAGATCATAATCAAATAGTGCAACAGTGTAATGTTCCTAAAAGACCAAAAAAAAAAAAAAGAAGAAATGAGTAGGAATATGGTGGTGAGAAGGGAAATGATAGTGTGATGATTGTGACAAAGCAGTGAAAAATATTTGGTCGGGAAGTGTGCTTGAATAAACAAAATGAACAATATATCAGCAGTTAGCAGCTCTGCTATTAAAAGTATCACAGGCTGCAATGAATTAGCCCTTTATAAATCATCCTTCCTAAAACTTCAAGACATGTATTATGCCTTGAACATCATGCTTCCATCCACCTGTGTAGATGGTGTAACAGAAAAGAAATTGTTTAACACAGTACACTACAGAGAATAAACAACTAATAGTGCTGAAGTAACATTAACTTGTAAGGGAGAAGTGAGTTGTTCTCAGAGGCAATGTGGAAAAAAACTTAAGAGTTAACTCAGAAGAAGAAAATGTTCTTGAAGATGCAAGAAGCTGCAAAAAAAAAAAATCTACAGTAACGAAACAGCTATACTGATGAGTAGTGGTCAGGCTCACTACTGCAAAAGCAATGTCAGCTCAAGCACGAGAAGATAGCAATAAGATCCATGAGAAGGTTTAAGAAAATTTAGAAAGTAAATGATTAATTTTTCATCAATAAATTTTGTATGTAGAGAGAACAGCCAGCCATAACAGCTACTTGAGGTGGGTGTTGTGTGGTTAACTGACAGGCAAGAGAGCAGATGGCCACTGCTTCACACAGACCAGAGCCTGAGATCAGAATCTGAACAAGACATTTAATATATGGAAAATAAATCCAAACTACATTACAGAAAAAAAATGTTCAACACTAGCTACACAAGTGGAATATAGAAAGAACATTGTGGCAGTCAAAACAGAACTCTGTTAGTTCAAAGTCCATTAGGTAGGGACGAATTTCCTATGGCTTCTTACTGCCATTATTCATTCTGTCACATCCTGAAGTCATTTCATCACCTTCTCAGAAGGCCTCACAAGTCAAGGAAGGTGCAAGTTAGTAAGAACTGGTATAGGAGATCAAGGAACACCTTAGTGCTGCTGAAATGCAAAAGTGGCACTCTCTCCCCAGTCATAGCTGCATTATTTTCCAGAACCATTATGGGGATCTAGGGCAAAACATGGGGTAGTACTATAAAGACCTGCAGCCTATGTTCCTGAATAGTAAGCTCCGCCTTCCCAAAGTCAGCTATTTTCCTTAACTACTCTGAGCTATGCCTTGTGGTTCCATCACTGGTGTAGGTAGAGAACCAGTTTATGACAGTTCTGCATCAGGAACATACCATGTTTCACAGGAGACATAAAACTGAGGTCAGAGTCTTTTGTGTTTTCTTTTTGCAAAACCATGGCCATAAAACTTCAGTATAAAGGGCAAATTCCATAGAAATCCCCCCCCCCCCCCCCCAGTTTATTTCAGTTATTTGTGAAATACTACATTTTGTCATCTTTGCATAGTCTTGCAGAAACACAACCCAAAAACAGATGTGTGTTATCCCAAGAAACAGTGGAATTTAGTATACTAGCTGGTCTTAACTGCTGCAGTATCTTTTAGGGTGAAAAGTACTACTTAAATGCCAAATAGGACATTATTTTAAATGACCTACAAAGCTAAAACCAAACAAAAAGCCACTTTCATTACTATGAAAAGAGATGCAGCATCACAGTAACTCAGCCTTTTACAGCTTTCTAGCCTACCTGTCTATGCTGGATTTGGTGTCTGCAATTTTGTTGAGGCTGGAGACTTTGAAGCCGTAAGCACTTCCCCTTTGGCCCTTGTTCATATAATTCCCAAAGGCCAGAACTACCTCCAGGAGTTGCCTCAAACGCTTGCTTCGGGTGAGTTCTTTGGATGCTAGAAGAATGGCTTGAAAAGAAAAAAAAAAATAATTAACAGGTTATTGCACAGTGGCTGTTTTTAACATGTTTAGAACCATAATTTGAAGTACCCTAGAATGTCCATCTGACTATTGCCCAGAAAGTGCTGCAACACAGTCTGTGTGTATATTGTCCTTCCCATATCCACACACCCAGAGCCAGGACAACTGGAAGGAAGACACACTACATCTAGCCTGTAGGATGCTCTACTGAACCCAGGAGCAAGGCTGTTCTCCTGGACCTCACATTCCAAAAAACACAGCCAGTGAGAACAGGGGAGGAAGGCTTGAGCTCATCTGAAAACAGAGTAGAATACTCACCTTTTCTCTGCGATAACCGTGGATGCAGCACAGAAGACATACACTCCCCCTCCTTCTAAGTTAAACATTCTCAGCATACCACTGTCCTGAGGCAGCTGTTTTAAACATGCTCGGGCCCATAATTTGAAGTACTCTAATGTGCTTCAAGGTATGTAAGGAAGTTGCAAGGACTTGAGGGTGAGAAGGGAAGGCTGACCTGCACAGAAAAGCCATGAAAGCTTTTGGCATTGGCAGCTCACCACAGCCTGGGAGCACACTGTCACATCTGTCAGGTCATATTTGCAGATTGTTAAATCATGAAACTGACTTTATTAAGTCAATGGGTGCAAGAAGAGTGTCAGACAGAATTCATTTCTTAGCACATGATGTGCCTTGGACTCACTGGCTCCACAACCACAGCACACATGTAACAGCGCCTCCTTTGAAGACAAGCCTCTCCTGACCCTCCCTGCCTCTCTACTCAACTCGTAGCAAAAGCTTTAACCATACCTTCCACTTTTGGTTTTGCTTCTGCCAGCCTCTCTGGAAACTTCTTCTTAAAGAATAATGCTTGAAGCCGCTGCTGATAGTGGTCAATCCTGCATGAATGGTAGAGGAAAGCCAAGACTGAACTGGAACTGTATTTTGAAGCCCAGGGCCAGTATGCTGCCTACATAACCTAATGGTTGGATGTTGAGTCCCACAAGGCCTATGCATGGTATTACAGACATAGTTCAATTATCTAACACTACATAATTCACCCTGTTAAGGAAAATGGAGGACCTCAAGGCATGTGTTGATAGTAGCTGAAAAGGAGCTGGGACAGTTCCCATTACTCTCAAACTATGAGAGTCACAGGAGATGCCAGTGTCATCTCAATTAGCAGAGCAAGATGTTAATATGATTGGGGGCATAGTAAAGTTGGAACCACAAAGAAGGTTTGAAGATGAGAAGATGGGATAGCTGAACGGAGAAAGGGGTCTATATGAAATCCTGACCTCTGGCTACACTGCATCTGATAGTTGGATCTGGATTCCTTTTTTGTGTGAACAAGTTTAGGCAGAGGGGGAAGATTTCTGCTTGTCATCAGGGGACCGGTCCTTAAATGATAGCACAGAGAGTGCTTATGGTCAATAAAAAGTTTGTGTAATGAACGGAAGCGGTGTAACATTTGTGGGGCTTCTGGCAAACGCAGGGTATAAAGCTGGCCCACAAGCTCTTGCACATTCCCCCTCAGTGCCAGATGACCCATTTTCAATAACAATTACAACTGCTTCCAAGAAGCCCTCCATGTGTTCTCCCATAATGTATCAAACAGACCTGCTCATTTCAAAGAGAAAACGATCCGCCCGGGCCATGCGCTCAATTTCATGTTTATGCTCCTCCAACAGGTCGGTATCACTCTTTTCAGGGACGAACTTCAGCAGCTGGCGTAACAGACACAAACCAAACACCGAGATGAGAGATCCAGGGAAAAAGGAGAGAGGGACAGAGAGGCACAAACAAACCCTGATGGAGAGAGAGGAGCCTCAGATTTCTTTGCTACCATTCGGAAGCATTACATTGACTCAGCCATGTGACCATAACTTCAAAAAAGTGCAGCTGTGGCTACAAAACTGACCTTTTTTAAACCTCTGCTTGTGGTTCTGTCTTTATCCCTCACTGACCCCATTAGATTAGTTTTTAATTCTATGGGGAATTTCCTATTTCTAAATCCTAAAGGCCAAGTGCTACTGCAACATACCCAAGGGGAAGTACAGAGACAACTTGGATTCCCACAGCATTACTTGGAGTTTAGATTAGTGCAAACAAGAGCAGGATGTGTCCCCAGTCAGTGTGAAGTAACCATCGTGCCTATCCTAGACTACACACAAAGCCTCATCTATCTCTCTCTTGAGTCTGCACTGCTCTGCTGAAACAATAAACAATAATTGAGAGACTGGATATGTGTCTGACACTGGCTGCTATTCATATGCTGACCTTAAAAGCTCATACTTTGATGGATTTTTGACATATCTGGTGGTAGTTGTGCTTTAGTATGATTATAAATATTTCCATGCGCACAATCTCAGCTCACATCCACAAAAATTGCTCACAGGGCATATGAAGCACTTTGCTTTTTATCACTTTTTAATATTTTAGCCCACTCCACAAAAATGTGATATTCAAAGGTGTGTATCATCAGAAGCTTGCAGTGACTTCTAGAGCAGCTGTGAGCGTTCAGATAACATGACAAGTAGGCTATAAATTTCCAAAATGGAAATTCTTTTTGTACATGATTAAATACTGTGACTATACACAAAGAAGGAATCACATTTGTCAGGCAGTTCAGAATTAGAACATTTTGTACACTCCTAAGGGACTTCAGTATATGCAGCTTTGGTCAAAGTATCATCTTTCACTCTCTAAAAATGAGAGAAATTGGGCAGTGGTGGCTTTTTTTTTTTTTTTCTTTCCCCTTACAAGCTATGCAGTAAACCAGCTGTAGTCCCTGACTCCCTTTCTAACTGTTCTAATTAGAATGAAACATGGGGCCAGTCTCTTTTCAGTGATGCCCAGTGATAGGACAAGGGCAATGGTCACAAATTGGAACAGAGAAAGTTTCACCTCAACATGAGGAACAACTTCTTTACCGTGAGAGTGACAGAGCTCTGGAACAGGCTGCCCAGATAGGTTGTGGAGTCTCCTTCTCTAGAGACTTTCAAAACCTGCCTGGATATGTTCCTGTGTGGCATGCCCTAGGTGATCCTGCTCTGGCAGGAGGATTGGACTAAATGATCTCCCGAGGTTCCTTCCAATCCCTATCATTTCATGACTGTGTGAGAGATCCCTTCTAGTCCTGTCTCTAAGCATTGACATACATAGCCTGGCTGATGGCATTTTCCAAATGAAAAGCTGTAGGCAGAAAAGGGAGTTTAATAAAAAAAAAAAAAAAAAAAAAAGGAAGAACAAAAAAATAATCAGCAGTATAAATAAAATATGCTAAAAATTATGGGAAAGTCACGGGTGAGAAGAGAGGACATGAAAAGAAACCTCATACCATCTGTCATCATGCATATTTTGCATTAAGAAGAGAAAATTGTTATGAAATCAACCTGAACAGAGTTACACGAGGGAGGTCTATCTGACAACATTGGGAAAGATACTTTTCTCATGCTCCCAGGTGCAGCTCCAGTGACACAAGAGGGCTAAGTTCAGATCTGCAGGCATACCAGCAGAGCCAGTACAAAAAAGGCAGTGAAGAATTAAGAATAAAATATATCTGACTGTAATCTTTCCTCACCTGCTCGAGCATATCTTTTGCTAGGTCTTCCTGTTCATCCATCTTCAAGATTGCTTGTCTTATTTCTTCATTAGACAGCTTCAACCTTTCAATAGTATCAGCATTGTACCATTAGTGCAAAGTTTAAATAACTCTGACAATTCAGAAAGTAAGAAGCCTGAGAAATTGCCCTAAAAAGGCAGAAAAGAAGCTCTACTATGAAGCTGCTCATCTAGAGTATTCAGCAAGGTAAATGAATCAGTTCCAAAGGCAGAGTTTTTACAGATCATATATTTTTATCCTCTTCAGCTAATCAAACAACACATCAAAAATTGCATGGTGATTAAGAACAATCAGGTCCTCATAGAGAAGTGTTTCCACCTTTCCCTATATCAGATACCTCCCTCATCAAGTTCTTTTGCTATAGTAAAACCCCCCAAGTTCATGTGACTTGTGACTATGAGCCCATGTAACACTCCAATATTAAAGCATCTCCCTGAGTAACAAGTAATGGGACTGATTTTTCCCTTACAGATCTGAGAACAGTTTAAGACTGGTTGTGCTAGGTAAGTTCATTCTGCCTGCAGTCACAACTGAAGAACAGACTGACAGCATCTATGTATCCATGTTTCTTATCCAATATGAAACAAGCTCTGGAAAAAAAGAGCTTATTAATATAATCCAAGCTATTTAAAGTATACTTTTCTCTCCATCTGCTCCAGTTCATCCATTTGCAATGAGTAGGGGTCATCAGTTACAAAGAAACACAGAATAAATAAAAAAACCCTCTCAACGTCTCCACTTAAAATCCAGGGAAGACCAGAAGGAGTCAAAATTTGTGATCATTGAGAGGTTGTTTGATAGATCACAAGAAATTAACGTGGTGATTCTCAGCGCAGATGTCAATGAAGAAATGCACAAGTGACAAATTCTACCCTACCACCAACTCATGTCATCCTTATTAGTCACTTCAGGAGAACAGGGGAGGATCACATGAACCAGAAAGGAAAGTCTACCCACAAGAAAGTATCAATTTGGGGACTGAAATAGGAAGGTGTGAAAAGAAATATTTGAGGAGTGAAGTCTGCAGTCTCCATGGACCTTCTACAATCAATGCAATTAATTAACAGCAGAAAGAGAAAATGCACATATAAATGAGAGGCAGGCTGATATATGAGGCAGAATGTTTTTGTCTTCAGTACTAAGAAATTCCATGTTGAAATTTTACATTCCTATGGCCATTTGGATAGCATCATATTTTTGGAACTAGGTAAAAGCAAAAGAGCTTTATTTTTACAGACAGGAAATATTACTAAATCTAAGAAACTTAAAACATTTTAATATTGCCCAATATAACCAACAGCTGGAAAGTAAAATATGAATCAGCAGACATTCAAAAGCTTTTAAATATTACACCTCTGAACTAATTGCTCTCACTCTGTTCCTAGCTGGTCATTGTGTCTACTTTTGACAAGGAGGGCAAAGTGTTACTAGCTAAGTAAGATAAAGCTACTGGATTTCTAGAAAAGCTTCATAACTGGGCCATGCTTGGGTGAGATGTAAGGATTAGAAGTTTTACAATGAAGAGGCTGGAAACTTTTTACTTTAGGCCATCAGTTTGACTCAGGATCAAAACAACAAACCTCAGTACATAGGGTTCTGAATAAATTTCTACAGTGTCAGTCAGAAAACTGAAAGGTTTCTTTTGGCTTTAATAATCAGAATTGTGAAGACCATGGTTGTGTGACCCTGAACTGGTCAAGCACAGTGACCACATGAGGGCTGAGAAGCATAGCAGTGGGTGTGGGCCTGGCTCCTAGCAGACACATATACATATGCACAGACAATCTGGTGCCTGAGTTTTTAAAAGTGCTCCAATTTGTTTCTTAGTTTTCCTTCAGAGAACACCTTTACATTTTCCAGAATCTGGAGTCCCTACATGAGCTCTGCCTTCTAACACAGGCACACAGTCTGTCAGAGAGGATGCAATAAACCAACACGTGAACACCACAGTGGGGGTGTTTTGCTTCTCCTTTCACCAAGGATAAAAAGAACAAGAGCAAGTTTCATGGGTTTGCAATTACTACACCTCATTACAAAGTGCAAGTATCTCTGTGTGTGTTTGGGGATGAAGATACAGGACCAAATAAACAGGTCTGAGGTACAACAACATAACAGAATGTGTAGTATTATTGCTAATCTTGCTATTCTGGGCAGGAGCCTGAGGACTTCACACTCCAAGGTCCTCTGTTTGCTGCCATTCATCAGCTCTAAATACACTTGAAAACATCTTCTGTTCAAAAGTAATTGAGAGCCCCAAGGACAGAGAGTTACACAAACACTTTGATTTCTTGGATGAGTCTGTGCCCTGCCATCAGCAGGAAAACATCTGGCCTGAATGGTTTAGCCCACAGAAGAGAGCAGCAGAAAGCTTGCCAGCCCCCTACCAAGAAGCAGTTTAACTTGGTCACTTACAGGCCTGTAAAGGGGTCACAGTGCCCGCAGGTGTGCATCCCAGATTATTACCAATCCAATTACAAGTACAGAGGATTTACAGTAAAACAAATTTACTCTTCCTATATGGGCTTGTTTCTCTTCTGCGGCAGGCCACATTTCAAAAGCTGTAAGCATCAACAGCACAAAACAAGGATCTTCCCACTTAGAAACTGTCTGAATAACTGGCCAAAGAATTGTTAATCAAGTGATTCCTTTTGTATTTTCAAAACCTATACCCAGCCATGCAGTAGATCTTAAAGATGGCCAGCGGTAATGTGAAACAGATGTGCTGCTTTTAAACAGAAACAGGTGAACTGATTAAAGAAAAACCTAACGCAGATGCATAAAATCTTTCCATTTACAACTGAATAGAGGCATCCCTCAGAACCTAAAACTCATATGGGACAGACAGCAAATTAAAGTGGAATTACAGCCCAAAAATTTACACTACAGAAGTTACACTTCAGTATCTACTGGAAAGTCTGCAATGACTTTCTTACAAGCTTTGCAGATCTGGGCACTCTTCCTCCAGCTGCTGGAGGCAACTTAATTTGGAACAGCATACAATTCAAGCTGTATTCTCTCTGCCTTACGCTTCACCAAATCATGGATCCTGGCATCAGAACTCAGGAAATAAATGTGACCAGAAGTAAAAAAACTGTGCTCCTTTCCCTGCAGCACATTCATTCATAGCACAGCTATTGACTGGTTTTGTTCAACAGCAGCCTGACACTGGTCAGATGAGGAAGGAAAAGGATCTTTAGTAAGAATACTCCCTTCTTCTACCCTCACCCATACATCTGGTGGCAGCATATGGAAGTCCAATCGCTTGAGTCATCTTCAAGCAATGTTAAAGCTCAACAAGTACCAAATAACTTCTGATATGGTACTTAGCCTTCCTCCCTCCATCCCCTCTGGCTTCATAAATAATCTCTATTGACTCTGCGGAGTAATTCATCACTAATCTCCCCAGGACACCTCGGCCGATTTAACACCAGCTTCACTTGCAGACATCAAGTGGTTTATTGTTTCATCCTCTTGGAGAAAGCCGTCAGCATGACTCTGAACATGCCTGGGAGACATGTTACAGTTTTACATCAACTTCCCTTACAGACATCCAGTGCTCGCTTATTTTTCCTCCTTAAATATACCCATTGATTTAACTCATAGTAACATCCCCCCTTCATTCCTCCCTCCCATGGATCAAAGCAGAATACTCATTGTTCATTAACCATCTCCCCCTCAGAGGAAAAAGTGAGTTACTTCATAGCCTTGTTCCTTGGATCTTGATTAGCTTTTGGGAAAGAAGTATGCTTCCCTACTACAAGAGAACCTAGAGTCTTGTTGCAGCTACATTAAGCTCCCACACCACATGGATCACACTCCCACTCTTTCTTTTACCTTGGACAAGAGGAATGTTTATCATGTATCAAGGTATTTTCTACTTCAAACTGAACTGAACCATCGTGCTTCCAAAAGATGCCAACAGTAGTAGCTCTGACGGTGAGAGGAACTGACGGATATGTAGCTGCATCCTAAGGATAGTTTGTATAACTCACCCAAATCTTAGCTTTTGCTGATTGCAGAATTTTCCATCTCCACAACTCATTTCACACAAGCTACTAGTCAATGCACTCCCGAGTGGGACATAAGCCTGCTCTAACTTCTGAGCACTCCTAAGGCTCTGTACAACTGTCAAGCTGTAGGCTGTTGGATGTCTACATTTGGGAATACTCATTGTCACTATCCCATAAAGGCAGGAAAACGAGATGTTTCCCTGCTCTCAGAAGAAGCATTCAGAAGTTAGGCTAGTCTAACTGCACACCACTCTTTTTCTCTTATCTCAATTGCCAACTCATCTCATCAGTGAGGAAGAAAGTGCCTTAACCTTTTGGGTTTGACAGTTGGAAGATTTTACCAGGTACATTTTACACCATCATATCAACATGTTGGGAAAAATATCCATCAATGCCTTTTCAGCAGTTCACTGTGAAAGTATGCCGCCAAGAGCATAAACAATTAGGCTTTTCTTTTTATTTTTTTTTTTTTTCAGAAAAAGCTCGTGACTGACCAAGCTACTTTCCGTCCCAATACTCTCAAGTTCCTACTGAGAAGGATCTGAGGATGGCCATCTTTATGAGAAAATGTCTTCAGGAACACAGGAAGTTCTTTTTATTACCTGGTGTTTTTCAAAGTATCACACTGAGGAACTGAACTGCTGAGTCCAATGAGCTGTTTCTGTATCAAAGTATGATCTGCACCCCAAAATATCATATTGCTTGGAATCTAAGTTGAAATAAGGGTGAACACTGTATTGTCACATGGCAGAAAGGCACACAAGGACTCGGGGCAGAGCAGAAGCAGTACACGGACACTAACATCACCTGAATAGCTTGTCCTCTTAATGTCTGAACTGAAAAGGTTTAGAAGCACAGAGGAAGCACAGCTCTTTAGTATTCTGGCTGGAAATGCTGCACAAGTCCCTTCTCCCTTACTGGTAGATGTTTGAATTGACAATCATGAAAGACACACAGACTTGTTAAAGCTGTCTGCTAATATCTATCTACTGTCATATTCACATCTAAAACTATTTTTTGGTAGTTGGATTCTGCCTTCTGCCACTACTGGCTTTATGACATTTTGCTAGCACTCCAACTGTTTCCAGCCTCTTGAGTTGATGCTAACTAGCTGGGCCACATGAATAACACACACATCTCAGAAGGACACTGACACAATGATTTTGCTAGAATTTGTGCAAAATAACTTGCATAAGTACATTAAGCCCCCTTCTGAGCAATGTGTCTCATTGAACTAGACCTCTCAAGAGCATTTCACAGTGCAAGACAGCAAGTGACACATGTCTTAGGCACGTTCTGCAAGGACCATTTAATGATACTGTACAACAAAAACACTACAGCAGTAAAATGCTACCCATTACTTAAGTAATGGAGGTAGGGAGAAACAGTACTGCTGAGAGAGGTCAGAAATTTCCAGTTGCTAGGTGAAAGCAGGGAAACACAGAGATCTGGGATGACTCTCCCAGACTGCACAAGTCTGATAGTAAATCTCCAGCCTGGTGGAAACTAAAGACAGCAGGAAATTCATGAGATATTTCCAGTGTGACAGAAATAACTGTATGTTGGAAACACCATTAAGAAAGCCATATTTGAAGCTGGTGGGTACCTGGACTCACCACAGACAGATGGCTCCATGTCCTGGTTGAATTATGGCCTACTGGAAATACTGTGATCTAAACTGTTCTTGTGCCTATTCAAACCTTTACAGTTGGCCTATGGGACAGAGCTTCACTTCGAATCCATCAGAATCCATTTAACAAGGACAATTACATCCTCCCACTGTGAGAAAAGGGAAAGATGCCGCTATCAAGTAGTTGAAATAGAGCTTTTTTTAAATGAACATAGAGATGAGAACGGGGAGGAAGGCTTATGAACCTGCTAGATGCCAGCAGAAATCAACTAGCAATTCAACTCTCATCTCTTTTCAGTCTACCATGCTCCAGTCTCTGTGAAAGAAGAGCTAGGTTTTGGCATGTTGGACCATATGAAATATGAGCTCTGCCTGACCCCTTCTAACATAGTGTCAGTAAAACAAAAACATTTGAGTAGTGGAGGGAAAGAAAACCCAACCCATGCAGCTATTTTACTTTAAAGGACACGACAGTTTAGTGTAAACAAAAGGGGAATAAACTACAGCGATATATGCACAGTAAGAGTCAATTGGAAACAGCTGTTGGCAGATACTGTGGCAACCTGAAAGCTGGGGCTGCAGCTCAGGGTTGCACAAACTCTCTTTGTCGCCAGCTAAATCCCCTCTCATTTCACGTTTGTGCACACCCACATGCATAAATGTGCAAGTTGTGCTGCAGGAGCAGCAAGGGCATGGCAGCAGACAGGGATGGTTTGGCTGGGAGTGTCTCTCCAGGGTTAAACCTAAAGGAAGAATAAGTAGGGCAGTGAAAAAAATGCAAAGGGGTCATAAACCCCTTTCTTTTTTGTCTGCAGCCAGTCCTCCCAGTTGCTGTCTTTAACAATAGAACCATATAAGCACAAAGAGCAGAAAAATCTATGAATGTAGAAGTGGCATTTTAGTTCCCAAAGATTTTTGCCTTTCTAATTGCATTTAAAGGGAAGTCTGGGGAGGAATAGCAATCCTGGGCCAAGCTGTAAGATATTCTCAATGTCCTGGGTATAAATCTGTTATAAACATTAAATGATCTAAGCCAGTGATACTTCTGATGACTGGTGTTTCCCATAGCACAGCCCAGTGAAGTTAACTGGGTACAATGCAAACTCACAGGCTCCTTAGGAACAGTGAGCTCAGTATCCAAATCTCTTCCATCAATGTTAGGCTAGCTAACAAAAAGACCAAGGTGTTTCCTAGTGGAGAAGTTGACACAGTCACAAAACAGCTTTCCACCTCTGGTTTGAGTCCAGAGTGGCAGCTTGAGGTGAACTGGCTTCATGGCACACCTAGAGAGAACATACACTGTGTGCTTTGAGGTACAAGGTTCATGCTTCAATGCCACTTTGCTAGTGGGACCAGAAGGGAATACAAACCACCTTGAAGACATGAATGGTGAAAAACGTGTACTGCTGCCATCCATGCTGTTTTAGTTTCAGAGATAGAAGATTACAAATAAATGTCTAGAATCTAGAATCATATCAAGTCATGGACTACCTTCCTGGATCCTCCTCAGCCCAGCCAGCTGCACACATTCCGTTACCATTTCTAGGAAATGTTCCACCTGCTTATGTGAGTTATTCTGAAGCCCAGAAACAGTTTAGCAGGTCTGTCAAACAGCATGAAAATTCTGTTGCCCCTGTGCCTTCCCATTCCTCTGCCCCAGCCTGCAATCAGCTGCCAACACCAGCAAAGACGCGTGTTGGCAACTGCTGCAGAGAGAGAAATGTAAACCTTCCCTCATTCCTGGTTTGGATGGTGGGGGTCCTGCTGACATGCAGGCTAATGCCACATAAGTAGCATAATGAGAGCCTCCATGGGTTTCACTAAGCAATGGAAAGAACTCATTCCAGTCCTGGTGGTCTGGCTACAGCTTTGCTTTTAACTATTAGCTTGCTAGAGCAGACAAGCAATCGTGTCCATATGAACCTACATTTTCTACTGAGCAGTGAAACAGTTTTATTGCTCAGTACTGCCACAGCTTTCCCAGGTTCTTGTCTCCAGCCCTGTTGTCCCTCTTCTGGTAGGAAAGGCAACTTTCTCAGGTGGATCAGTGTCTGCATAAATTTGATACTTAGTAATAGACACCCAGCCCAGTACTCATGTTGGTAGAAAGACATGAAAAGCATATAAAGAGCCATGATGGCACAGTATTTGAAGGCATTAGTCATTGCAGGAGCATGCAAAGGAAACTTCTGGCTTCCAAAGCTTAATTTACAAATACAAGACCTAATTCTTGAATACAATTTCTTACGTTTCCCACTCTTTTCACCAAGAGTCAAAAATGACAAAGATGAACATCACTCTCAGCTCTGCTGTATTGCAAGGAGATGCTTAGAGCAACAATTCAAAAGAAACATACCGAACAGAGACAAATGACATACACAGAGTACGGGGGACACATCACTCAGAATGAAGTGCAAGCACTGCTAAAGAGCTGCTTTTATCTACCTATGAGTACTGGTAGTTTTCCAGTAATGTCTTCAGATACATGCTGGTATCTATGCACAAAAAGTGTGTGTGCATATGTTTATTAATCGAGATAACACTTCAGAGAGACATGTGCTTTTATGACTCTGCAAGAGAGGTTTCTCTGAAGCTCTGTAGGCATTAGACAGCAGGTCTAGTTGGGAAAAGAAACATTCATTTGCCCAGTTCAATCCCCTCTCACTTCTACATTGACCATGGCATACCCTGTGAGCTAAGGCTTAGCACACTTACTTGGAAAGAAGAATGACACAATTCTGCGCCCTCCGGCCATCAATCACAGAGAGCTCTTTCACCTTTCGAGTGGAGAGGTAAAGGTCTTCTGTTGAACCCATCTCTTTCTGCATATAATTCAAAAGGGAGGGAAAACAGTCAGTATTATGTTTCTCACCCAAGACTGATAGACCCAGCTGAGTGTGATGAACAAAACCCATCCCAACCTGGGAAAATACACCCACATGATGAGAAAAAGGAGACAGGAAGGGCAGAAAACATGTAGGCAGATCCTGTATTTCTAGACAAACAGAAGTCACCATTACCACCTATCTTTGATTCCAAATACTGTACCTGATTCTGACCTATTGAACTCACTCTACCAACAGTTACATTATTATGTTAATGTGCAAAACTGGCATGACAGAAGTATCGGGCAAATTATAGTAAAGCCCACTGGTGTCAGAGCATAACCTTCGGCAGATGCCTCCTGCAGGGGTTGCACAGCATTTTTTAAAAGCTGCAGCACAATTAGAAAAATTCCTTCCATCATCTCTTAAGGCTACCCCTGGACCAGTTCAATCCATATTAAATGAGAGATGCAAACAGTAGCAAGGTGGCATTTGTCTTACTAAGTGGTCAACAAGTACATCTGAACTAGTCTCTCATTTTAAAATTAATACATACCCTTTATCATACAGAAACCACCCTTTATCAAAGTTCTCTATAAATACCAAAGTTCTCTATAAATTGCCAAACATCACCTGGAAAAAATATGGAAAATCCCTATCCAAAATATTTGTCACAGCACACAGAGAGAAACTATTTGCAAACCCAGTCTGACCATCCAGAAGTCTCTTTCACCTTGTCCCACCTACACACCAGAGTCATGGGATCTGTTCCACTTCCAGAGTTTGGCTTTCTATGTTAATCCTGGATAACAGCTTTGCAGTTACCAACAGAGAAGACGAAACAGGACAGTTTTTATTATCCCAGTTAACTGCTGCCAGACCGTCTTCAAAAATGTTTTTCCGTGATATCCATATTGTCACAGCATGAGATCTTGAAATTTACCATTATAATCTAGCTTTGAATGTGCTTATTGAATTAGCAACGTGCCTTCTTTCTTAGGGAATAACAACAAGCATGCTGAGTCAGAACAAAAGCTCTGTCTACCCCAGTATCCTGTGCCTGAGAGTGGTCAGCAGCAGATACCCAGGGAAAAGTGTAAGATTATGGCAAGAATACAGTGGTGCCTCTTAGAATTCACTCCCAACACTCAACATTCTGCAGCCCAAGGCTTATTTATATCAGCACAAGTAATCCACTCCAAGAAATTTTGACACCCAAGTATTTAAGAGTTAAATGTAAATCTTAGATTCATGTTGCTAGCTGTCATTTGAGTTCTTGGTAAAATCAGCTACAATGAGCCTGTGTTGCTCCTGGATATACAAAGGCTTCATACAACCGTGTCCAAATGTGCTGCAATGAGCCACCACCAATACTAAGTGGCATTTATAAGCAAATACAATGCACTGGCTGAAGATATGCACACAATAGTTCTGCTGGATGTGCCTAAAGTCTCTAGCTTGGCAAAAAAAAATTACAACCTTACTTGATACATAAAATGTTGTTTCCAGAAAAGGGAACATTGGGCATTGGACAAGTTTATTATTTCTGAGAGAATAACTAACAATACTAAAAAGCACGGCATCTGCAGTGCAAGCTGGCATGTGGAGATGTCAAAGTTTTCCTGAGTTTCCTCCGTTTTTGGTGAGGAAAACAGGGGAATGGGGAGATAGGCAGCTGTTGAAGGTAAGAAAGGTATTTGCTGGTCTGTGCTCTTGTTTTAAAAGCTTCACTGTCCCTCACATGTTTGCAGACAAGGACATGTGGTTAGTGTTAACCAGCACCCATCCCAAGGAAAAGAACAAATTGTTTCAGGGTTTGTCTGTGTATGTCGGGTGGGGGTTTAGATGACTTCCCCTGAAGACATGCAGCAGGTATTGGTATAATACTCCTCATGCCATTTCCAATGTCCCAACCCACAAGGTTAAACACAGGTTAATAACTTGAACTGTTCAGAGGTGGCCCACTCCCTGGTCATAAGGAGCTGGGTTAGTCTCATCTAAAAATATATGCTCTCCAACTCATACTGAGGAGAGAGATATTTATAGAT
Source organism: Chloroceryle amazona (assembly GCA_027560015.1). Taxonomy (NCBI): domain Eukaryota; kingdom Metazoa; phylum Chordata; class Aves; order Coraciiformes; family Cerylidae; genus Chloroceryle; species Chloroceryle amazona. Next base: position 3,384 of record JANHFX010005724.1, on the reverse strand, counting down.
ACTTGGAGTTGTGTGTAAGCAAAAGCAGATGAAGCCTCAGGTTTTACCGAAGCCAGATTGCAAGCTTAGCTGAAGGAAAACAGATTGCATATGGACTATCTACAATTTCTCAGATGCAGAAAAAGAGGAGCAAGGGGGCAGTAGTGACTAGCTGTTGTTGTGATAGGCCAAGCACACAAAGCAAGCTTTGCTGGAGTTTTTGTCCACCTGACAGAACAACATCCCTAAGTTTTATTCCTTCATTCTTTACCACCTCTCCATCTGGGATAACATTCTTACATACTTAAAAGAGGATTTCAGATTTGAGATTTTAATTGCAATTTCAAAAATCAACTAAAATTTCAGTGCTAGAATGACTAGACACGTGGAATGTGTTCGTCATATTAATACCCTGTTCCAAATACAGTTTGATTTTGGTTAGCTGCAAAACTTGTGGTCCGGTACCACAGCAGCTCCTAGGTTTTAGTAATTATCAATACTTTAGGGGATCTATTCCTACCATATTGACTTGTTTCATGGTGTGTGTTGCCATGATGAAAGCCATTAAATGGCCCAGAGACATTTATTGGCCTCACCCACAAGTGCTGAGGGAGCTGGCTGATGTTGTTGCTCAACCACTCTCCATCATTTTTGAAAGGTCATGGAGAACAGGTGAGGTGCCTGAGGACTGGAAGAAAGCCAGTGTCACTCCAGTCTTCAAAAAGGGCAAGAAGGAAGACCCTGGAAATTATAGACCAGTCAGCCTCAACTCCATCCCTGGAAAGTAATGAAGCAGTTCATTCTAGAGATCATCTCTAAGCACATGGAAGAAAAGAAGGTTATCAAAATTAGCCAGTGTGGATTTGACAAAGAGAAGTAATGTTTGACAAATCTGATAGCCTTCTACAATGATATAACTGAATGGGTAGATGCAAGGAGAGCAGTGGATGTTGTCTACCTTGACTTCAGCAAGGCTTTTTACACTGTGGATGAAAGGATATTGTACCCTCAGCAAGTTTGTTGATGATACAAAACTGGGAGAAGTGGATGATACTCCGGAAGGATGTGCTGACATCCAGTGACATCTGGACAGACGGAAGAGCTGGGCAAAGGCAAACCTAATGGAATTCAACAAGGACAAATGTAGAGTCCTAC